>CAWUFW010022919.1:0-85475 GCA_963921515.1 Calotriton arnoldi
GGATCACTGATTAAATATCGATAAAAAAAACACCGACATACAGAAATATCGCAGTTAAAATATCGTACACGCTAATATCAACACCCTATACTTAAACATAAATTTACACAAATATCGATAAAATAATATCGCCTAACAAAATATCGTTTACAAAATTATCAACTACAAAAATATAGGTAACAAAAATATCGAGAAAATTAAATTAAAATGAAATACAACACAAATATCGAAAACACTAATATCGCCTTACAAATATTATTAAAATACATATAAAAAATATCGATAAAACTATTCAACATTAAAAAAACACTATTAATAATTATTTAATTATTTAACATATCTCAAATAATTATAATAAACAATTAAAACATATATAACAATATTAAATACTTAAAAAAATTATAATATAATTCTACTAACCAAAATAAATGTTACAATTCACAAAATAAAATTAATTTACTAACAAACAAAAAGAAAATTAAATATATATAATATACAACAACTATAAATATTATTAATTAACAATATTAACATTTATATTTAAAAAACTACAACAAATAATATTTTATAAACATAAATAATAAACAACACACATATTTACCTAATTAAAAAGTAACTGCTAAAAAATTCAAATAACATATCTCAACCAATGAATTTAAACTAAAAGAGCACTAACCAATACAAATTGTGAACTAATTAACTAAACACTATAAAAACAAACAATTAACTAACACAAATTTACCATTTATCAGCCAAACACGGAGGGAGAAAGCTACTTTACAAGAGAGGAAAAAAAGAAAATCGACAAAAACTACTAGAACAGATAATACAACAACACAGGTAAGAACAACACTTTTTTATAATTTATAAATACCTAGACCTCCTTAACTTAAATAACTTTGGGGCCCATTACGATGGCGGGCGGAAGCACAACCGCCGTGCTGGCGGATGCAAAAACCACCAGTTACCGCCGGCACGCAGCAGTCCACACGCCCGCCCAATTATGATGCGAAAAGCAGGCCAAACACCGCCGGCAAGCCAGCAACACCGTCCGCCATCAAAGTGCGCCCGCACACGTAGCGGCGCAGCATAACTGACACACACCGTCCGACGAAACACGTCCCGCCCGGCGCATAAATTACGATGCCGCAAACAAACGGCTCCCACGGCAAAGAGACACCGCACGTGAAAGAGAGGCGGAAACACGGACGCAGAGCACGGACAACGAAGAAGCGGCACCCCGGGCATGAATCCAGCACTGCAGGCCCTTCCCATGCTTCTGCTGATGCACCACCAAGGACGCAACGTACCGCGGAGATGCAGGTAGGCACACACACAACAAGTGCACGCAAACAGCGCACACAGTGCAAGGGCGGAAAAAGCGGACAACCCCCACCAGCGCGTGCACACTACACATCCACCATTGCATCCACATATGACACACAGGCCAAATCCTAACATCGCAGAACACATGTGTACACACCACCTGGGACTAGGAAACAACCACCCCGTCACGGCCCCAAAGCGCCGATGACGCCGCCACACATGCGCACAACGCAGAGGCCAACCGCAGCGCCATGCATGCGTCGCACACAGACACAGGGACACAACCAAGCAGCACACACATCAGCCCCACCCCGAACGCACATGACACGTGACAGGCCGGCCACAGACATGTCCCCAACGCCCAATTCACGGACAACACCCAACGCCACACAAACGACGCACACATGTCAGTGAAGACACGCAACTGCAGGACACACCCCAGTGTAACAAACATGGCGTAGCACACAGCGGCGGCAACACCAACTAGGAGAAGCAGGGCCCCTTCGGGAAGAGGAACGCCAGTACCACACTGAAAAACCCATACCACCCTGCACATATGAACAAGACACATGAAACGGAACACCAAAGAGCCCGGGGACCGACAACAGGTGGCCCAAGAATTACATCCACACACAAGGCCCAACGCAGAGCGGAAAGGCAGCCTGCCGCCCACACAAGGGAGAGCAGACAGCACTGAATGACCTTCCATTCCAACACCGAAACCACAGCCCTACGACAGAAGCCGGTGAATACAGCCATTGTCCAAGAATAGACCAACACAGGCATGCCGAGGAGACCGACCACACGGCAGATAGCGCATATCACAGAAGCACACAACGGACGGGGAAGAAAGAAGAAAACACTCCCCCATGTCGGCCACATGCAAGTTAATTGGAAGGAGTCACACAGCACTGACCTTGAACTGTCTGAGAAGCATGTGGGAAGAGGGCCCGTGTCCTCCAAACAAGCCAACAGAACACAAGTCCTGTCTCCCCACGACTACACAGAGCTCACAGCAACCCCGGAGCGTGCACATTGCAGACTGCACACACAGCCGGAGCACGCCACCTCTACGAACCGCTGCGAAATGGCAACCGCAACACACCTACCCAACTACGCCGAACAGCTCAAGCTGTACCAAACCAACACGATACATACATTGGGATGCGATCTCCTGTCCCTGCTGAACGTAAGTTACCGACTGACTTACCGCATCACATTGTTCAGCTGCGTCATGCCCGTCTTCTACTGTCGGAGGTGTCCCTACCAGCATCCCGTCGAGATATGCCTCTCCAACCCGGCATGTCTGAAGGCGGACCTGCTACCACTACTCCTCCCTCTGGACGCACACGACAGGGCCTGCTCTGCCTATGGGGGCATGGCGTATGTGGCCAACATCGCACGCGCACTGAAATGGAACCACTGTGCCTCCACACGACGGATCATCGAGAACAGCTACATCGAATGTCACCCAGCATGCCCCATCATGGTCCTCCAAGGGACAACCTACGAATAACACCTTGACAGCCACCATCCGCTTCATTGGCTGGCAAACATGTACACCACCAATGACATGGAAGCCCTGCTGGACGGCATCGCATACCTGACAACCTGTAAATACGTCGGACCACAACGCAGGTTCCCCGAGTGACCTATGAAGTCCAACCCCGCACCCATGCTCAGCTTCCGCACGGACTGGCCAGTCACCACCACAACAGCCATACCAAACGACCGGCAACTGTAACCACACCATCAACGACATCGCCATGACATCGGATATGACCGGGACATGCACACTGTTCCCCATCACATCCAGGAACACCGCATGCATCGTGGGAGGCAGTGGCATGGGCTCTGTGCATCGCACCCACATGGACGGAACTGCACGAACAACCAGGACACGACATGGATCCAGCGCACATGGACACACACACCGCTCAGTGGACATGAATAGGTCGCCTGGAGTCTGTGGGTGCTGCACCCCTCCCACCCCCGCCCCGGGAATCCCATACCAGGACCTTTGCATGGACGACAAGTGCATACAACAACAACACGACCCCAGTGACTGTGACATGTCCAGTAACCACCACATTGCAACAACAAGTGGCACGCCGCTGCATGCACGCAAGCACATGCCCTGATGTCATCTCACATGCACGCGTGCATGAGGAACAACCGCAGCAAACCTGTCACATGGAACTGAGATGGACTGTGCCCATGATGCCGAGCGGTCTGGTAGGCTACATGTATACCGTCTGTGTCAAAGTCCGCAGCTCCGCAGCTATACGTAAATGTACATTAGCACAGCCTTGGCCAAGCAGATGTAACCCCACACCCTATCCCATTTGTTATCATGCTCAGTATATCCTCAACATGTATTCCGCTGCCAGTAGTGTCCACTATACTGCATCACAGAGGACAGAAGACTCAATATAATGTTTGAAACCAAAACTGTTTTCGCTGACACATTTCACAAGTACGAATGAGAGAGGATGAGAGTATGTGAAGTACACGGCAGTCGTGACATGACCATGTAGTCCACTGGTATTGGATGTCAACGCAAATGAGTAGCACTACTGTGGAAGACACACATGTGTCGTGTGAAGTCGTATGGACGCAGTGCTCAGGTGGGTGGGTGCGACGGGTAGATGCGCACATGCCAAGTTGGAGCACGCCGTGTTGGGAGGGGTCATGAACAGTACACCACCACTTCCCTGGGCATTGTGAGAGGACACCTGTCGGGGGGAGTGAACACGTGTGTGCACAGCAGCCGGGCACACGTACAAAGCGGTACCAGGCGCACCTCAGCCCACCCTCTGTGGACAAGCTGGATCCTGTTGTGCGCCCGCCATGCCCCTTGACAAGGCACACACAGCCCCAGTCGACCAGGTGCAACCCCAACATAGTCAATCCGCACAGGCGATACAGGGCACGGGATGGCAGTGGAGCATGGTGTGTGAGAGGTCTCCTCGCGCTCCTCCTGGTCATATCACGCAGGCAATAGAACCTCAACGACTAGCATGGCACAAGTCAAATGGAAGTGTAGGGGACGCACCACAGAACGAGCAGCACTGACGTCACGGGAGGTGGCTCGCACCATCCCATCCATTGCCCATCATACCAACCACGCCACATGCCATTGTGACTAAGTGCAAGCGCGTGCGCCACCACCCCCGAGCCCTCCCCAGAGAGGCCAAAGAGTGAATGTGTGGGCCATCAGCCACAGACGGACGCGGCCTGGCCGCAAGGGCAGCCACAGCCACTGGGTGTCGCAGGTGGCGGATCCGGAAGGCGAAGACTGTGATGCATAGTCCATGCAGGCCGGGTCTCCATTTGGGGCACCACGCAGGTGGACGGCGTCCCGCCACACATCATACCCTGAGACAGCCCACACATACACTCCTTGCCCTCTCTGGTGCGAGCTTGGGGCTGCCTGTGCAGGCGCTAGCCTCGCAGGTGAGCATTCATATTGGGGGAGCGAGGGGAGGACATGAGGGCTGGGGCGAAGATGACTGTATCACTGTCAGTAAGTACAAGGGATGACCCAGATGTGGAAAGGAAGAGACGTGTCCCGTGTGTACTGCAACTAGTCGCCAATCCAACTACCCCCCATGTCCGGAATGTAAGCCCGCACCTAGGCCCGCCCATCCGCCACATCGAACATACCACCAGCACGACAACCTTCCCATTCGAAACACTGACTGGGGGTGGCGACCAGTGTACAATCATGTGTAGCCTACCCACGCGTACATGTGGGCCCTCCATGATCCATGTCACCTGCGGCAAAGTCATGACATGCGCAATGAGGGAAGTGAGGAGAGCTGTCCGCCCCACGCGCAGAAGGTGCATCAGCTCCACAGACCCAGCAGCGAGTCCAGCAGGGGTCACATGTGCAGGGGCAGCTGTGCCTGGTGTGAAGGCACATGCATATAGACAGCACATCGACCAATGTGTAGTCTGCCCACATCTACAGTCCATCATCATGCGGACATAGGAATTGAACACAGGGCAACACATCTTAGTTGGTGCACCCACCGTGACCAACAATGCGCAATCATCGACGTACCCGCCCTGTGCATGGCCCCCCACCCAACGGAGGCACATCCAGTGCCACCATCCCCACACACAAGCCTTCCACGGAACATGCTGTGTCCAATGGTCAGTACAGAGTCAGCGCCCATCTGGTGGATCCTGAACAGGAGACACATGCACACACATGCCAGCTCCCACTATGTACGTCTGCCACCTGGCACGTGCAATGTAACCTCTCACCTGTGACGTGTGACTGCAAGCACACAGCCGTCTTGGCATGGGGCTGTCAATGTGGACACCAGTCAATGTTTCGGGAGCTGTGATCCGTACAGTGCTGTACATAGGGTGCAGTGCTGACACCTACTACTGTCTCATATCCCCTCGTGCCACAGGTCCCACTTGTATTGGCCGCTCAGCCCGTGCCCACATCGTCGTCGTCGTGTGCCATACTCATCCAGCCTCGGAAGCAGTTCCATGCTCAGCAGACACTCATGTTGCCGTGGCGTTGCCGCTTGACGAATATGCAGTCAGTCCCCATCAGCACGCCCCGCAAGTCATTGGGGCCTAGATCCCCATGTGCATGCACATGGCAGTGGTATGTCTCACTTGCCATTGCCATTGTTGGGAGACCTGTGTAAGTGTATTGTGGCCGTGCCGTCCCAGCTTGACAGCTGGGCTGTGGCTCATGTGCTTGCTCAGTCATGTCAGTGATGTGTATGCGAAATTGCTATGTGCCGTGTTGCTTTGACATGTGTCCTCTGCCATTTAACCCAGGCGGAGACCGAACATTGACCGCCCATACCAATTGCTGGCGGACATGGACGATACAGAGGTAATCAGGAAGTTTCGGCTGGACAGGCCAACTCTGCATCGACTGTGTGCCATGTTAGAGCCCCATCTCCGTCCCCGCAGGGTGTATCCGACTGCTGTCACCCCCACGGCTAAGGTGATGGCCGCCATGCATTTCTTCGCCACTGGGTCATTCCAGCACACAGTGGGCAGTGGAGGAGGGATGTCCCAGCCCATGTTCAGCAAGGTGCTGAGGGATGTACTGGCAGCCATGATGCTGTACCGGAACAGGTACATCCGCTTCCCCAGGGCTCGTGAATTGGCGGCAGTGAAGGGTGCATTCTATGCCCTTGGCAGAATCCCACACGTCGTGGGAGCCATTGACTGCACTCATGTTGGCCTTGTTCCACCACAGGCCACTGAGCACCTGTACCGCAACAGGAAGCACACGCACTCCCTGAATGTGCAAGTGGTGTGCCTTGCGGACATGGTGATCACCCACGTGTGTGCCAAGTTTCCAGGCTCGGCACATGACGCACACATAATGCGCAACAGCATCTTGCCACGACTGATGGCCAATCTGCAACAGGATCGTGCCTGTATTGTCGGTGAGTATGTGGAGTGGTGTAGCGTGCTGGTTGTGCGATGCTGTCCCCTGTCCAGTTGGAATAGCTACGGTTCTCTGTGTCCCTCACACCCAGGTGACTCTGCGTATCCGAATGGGGCATGGCTGCTCAGTCCATTGAGGAATCCTCGCACCCCAGCAGACGATCGATACAATGAGGCACATGGGAGGACCAGACGTGTGGTCGAGCGTACCTTTGGCCTCCTCAAGTCCAGGTTCAGGTGCCTGGACCGCACCGGGGTGCACTGGCGTACTCCCCACAGAAGGTGTGCCAGATAGTGGTGGCGTGCTGCATGCTGCACAATCTGGCCATTCGGAAGCAGATCCCCCTCATTGTGGATGACGGAGATCAACCAGGGCCCCAGCCCGCAGACCAGGACAGCTCGAGTGAGGTGGACCTCGGAGAGGAGGAAGCTGGGAATGTGCGCCAGCAGCTCATCGCCCGCTACTTCACTTGACAGTGAGTGTCCATGTACGACGGATGATGTGTCTGTATCTGTGCAGGTGTGTGTGTGCTGTGTCAGGGTGGCCGTATGTTCACTGCGTGCAGTGTGTCAACGCTCCATGGCCAGGGTAGTATGCCACTGTTGGTGACTGTGGCATTGTGCCCTATTGCTCCGTGCGATGTGTGTACATTGCTTGTAGTTGTTGACATGTACTGTGTGATGGGTGTGTGACACACTCATTGAATGTGCTCCTGTTCTGTCTCCCACCCCTAGGTCCCTACAGGCCCTCCGGATTCCATTGCCATGCCACGCATCAGGTGCCCTTCCGCCCAAGGTGGCCGTTGTATTCCGTACAAATAAAACACAGGGCACAAACAGCAGTTAGTGAAAAAGGTGCATTTATTACAAACTGTGACATGTGATTGTGTGTAAGGTGATGACAAAAGTGGTGCGTGCAGTGACAATGAGCTGTCGGTCATGGCTGCGTGATGATCAGGGTGTACCCACTGGTTCTATGTCCATAGTCCAACACACACATGCCATCCAGCTGGCTGTGTGGAGTGGGATCGTAGAGCAAGTCAATGCAGTGGCTGGTCAAGGAAGGCTGGCGGAAGGCTGGCTGGCTGCCTCACTTGCGACTGGAGCGTGCGAAGTCCTCCCGGGAGATCTGTTTCCTCTTCGGACGGCCCCTTCCACGTTTGGGAGGGGGTGTGTGGTGGCGACCTGCTGGTGGTGGGTGAGGTGTGCTCACTGGCTGTGGACGCAGGGGAAGTGGACACTGCTGGCCGACCCTGCGCCCTAGCAGGTGGTGGCGGAGGTGGTGTTGCTGGCCTTGCCTGTGACCCCACCGCCACCACCAGCTGGCCCATGAGGTCCACGAGTTGGTCCATACGGGACACGAATTGGCCCATATGGGCGTCCATGGACCTCAGCACCCCCAGCACCTCCCGCGTGTCAGTAGCAGACCTGGCCCATTGTCCTTGGGCCTCTTCATAGGCCCCAAGGACTCTGGCCATTTGAGGCAGGGCATGGCTTCCAGGGGAGGCTGGCGTTTCCCTGACCCTGCTCCTCCTACCAGTCCTGCTGCCACCGGCCTGCCCACTAGCCACATTGCACACCACGGTCCTCGCTGTGGCTCCCAGGGTGGATCCAGTCGGCCGGGCCACCACCTGCGCTGGGGCTGGTGCCAGCGAAGACGTGGTGGTGGTGGAGGCGGTGGTGGTCGGTGCGGCGATGGTGGCGGTTGCGGCAGTGGTAGTGGCCGCAATGACCGTGGGTGTGGCCGCAACGACAGTGGCAGCAGGGGACTGGGACTGTTCAGCGTCCCTGGATGATGGGTTGGTGGGTAGGAGGGGTCCTGGGGAGCGGCTGGGCCCTGCCACGCCAGATGGGCCAGCTTGGTGGTCCGTGTCCGAAGAGGTGGACAGATCCTCCAGATCCGTGTGTCCTCGTTGGGGGCTTGTAGGCTGGCTGTGCTGGCTGCTGTCTCCATCCCCAGCGTCCAGCAGTTCGTCACCTGTGGAGAGAATGAGATTTGTTATTGTGTTGCACCTGGCGAAGTATGTATTAGTCGTCTGACATTGGCAGTTCGTGCAATCTCGTACATGGGTTTCCCGGAGGCGAGTGTGTGGCTGTGGCATCTGTAGTTGTGTGTGCTAGGCAATGGGACTGTGTGCTGTGCCCATGTGGCATGGGACGGATTGGCCATGCCGATGGGTGTGTTGCTGTGCCCCTACTCATTGTGACTCTGGTGTATGCGGGCTCCTGGCCCATCCTGGGTCTGGTTTGTACTTTGCTTTTGGAGTTCATATGGAACGCTTAGGAACGCATATGGCAACATGGGGGCCATGCCCCAGATTCGCATTTGGGAGGGGATATGCTTTTGGGGTTCAAATGGAACGCTTAGGAACGCATATGGCAACATGGGGGCCATGCCCCAGATTCGCATTTGGGAGGGGATATGCTTTTGGGGTTCAAATGGAACGCTTAGGAACGCATATGGCAACATGGGGGCCATGCCCCAGATTCGCATTTGGGAGGGGATATGCTTTTGGGGTTCAAATGGAACGCTTAGGAACGCATATGGCAACATGGGGGCCATGCCCCAGATTCGCATTTGGGAGGGGATATGCTTTTGGGGTTCAAATGGAATGCTTAGGAACGCATATGGCAACATGGGGGCCATGCCCCAGATTCGCATTTGGGAGGGGATATGCTTTTGGGGTTCAAATGGAACGCTTAGGAACGCATATGGCAACATGGGGGCCATGCCCCAGATTCGCATTTGGGAGGGAATATGCTTTTGGGGTTCAAATGGAACGCTTAGGAACGCATATGGCAACATGGGGGCCATGCCCCAGATTCGCATTTGGGAGGGGATATGCTTTTGGGGTACATGCTGTGAGCCATGGGTGCCGAACGTGACATGTGTTGTGGCAGCATGACAGTGCATGGTCTGAGGTGTGTGCATGCCTGACATGCCCTGCATATTTGCTGTCTGTTGTGGTTACTGGACATGGCATTGGACGCATCGTTATGAGTGAGTGATAGTTGTGTGCCAGCCAACGTATTGCAGTTGTCCCATCTCCTTGGTGTGCGTGCTGCCCTGTGCCATGTGCATCACTGCAGTGCTCGGGGGTGTGGCCCATGTTGTGTGTTGTTGCTCACAGTGTGTCGTGCGCTTAATTGACTTCTGGCACATGGTTGGTCATGGGCATGTGTCTTAGCGTGACTGCTGTATGTGTGGCAGCTGTGCGGATGACATGCCTTTCATGTGACTGGGGCTGACGGATGGGATGGATGGTATGTTGTATGTGCATGGTGTGTCTGTGAGTTTGATGGGTTCAGTGGTGTTCGTGTGCATTTCTGTTGTTCCGCTCTGTTGCGTCTAGTGTTGTTTGTCTTACATAGGCGTAGTTGTGGGGTGTGGGGTTGACAGGCAGTGGGGGCTACATGGCCAGGACTTCAATGGTGTTTCGGTTGTGTGTGATGAGTTGCACAGTGGCTGCCGTGTGGGACTATATTCAGTGTGGCTTGTGCATGCAGACGTGGCTCCTTGGGTGTTGCTATGTCTGTGATGGGTCATGTGGGGTGTGAGTCTGTTGTTCATGTCCGTGTGCACATTGTTCACTTGTTCGTGACGGTGGGCGGTGCTGCGTGTTCGTCTGCTACGTGACATGTCCCATGTGTTGGTGGTGTTATGGTCCTCATGCCTCCAGTAATCCAGCCCTGTCCAGTTTCCCACCTGCAAGTTGTTCGTGCGTGCACTGTACTGGATGCCACATGGCTCTAAGCGGGGGTGCTCCATGTTGCAGGTCTGTGGGGGTGGGGGGTGTAGTGGGTCGTGGGGGTGGCTGTACACCCACTGACACCGATTGCTGTGGACCGTGATGTCTGCCTTTCGGCTGTCGTTGTGCACTGCGGTGGCTGACACGTGGCTGTGGGGTGTGGGGGATGCTCCTCCTTGCTGTGCTGTGGGACTGGGGCCTGGTGTGTGTTGTACTTGGGCTGTCCACCGTCCCACCCACTGCACTTTGTGTTCCTGCCACTTACCTGTTACTTGTCGGTTAGTGCAGCTGTGGCGGACACATGGGTGTGGTGGGTGCTCGTTGTGGCGCTTCTGGCATATTTGGGGACCTGTTGGTGGTTACGTGGCTGGCTTAGTGTACACATGTCCCCACGCATCTTACAGTTGTTCGGTTTGGGCTGTGTGTGGTAGTGTCTGTTGCATGTGCGTGTGTTGTGTTGTGTATTGTGTGCTGGACATGGGGGTGTTTGTCCCTGGGAGCTGTGGCATGGTAGTTGCGCATGTGAGTACATAGCGGTGTGCTAGTATACATTAGTTTGTACTTACCAGCCTCCACTCCCCCTGCTAATCCGGCGAGGATCTCCGGATGGATTACGACTCGCACCTTCTCCTCCCACGCTTTGAAGGTCTTAAAGAGCGCGGGATTCCCTCCGCCAGTGACGGCAGCCAGCTCTCTGTTTTTGCCCTCCTTCTTCTTGACCAGGCTCTTTACGTCATTCCAACGTTTGTTTATCTCGACTCTGTTCCTGGGCAGGGTCCCGACTGCATTGACCTGGTCTACGATCCGGTTCCACATTCTGTTTCTGGTGGCTAGTGGTGTGTGCTGGACCATGTTCCCATAGATTTGTGGGTACACCTTGATGATCTCGTCGACCATGACCGTCAGCTCCATGGGCGTGAACTTGGGCATCCTTTGTGGTGCCATGGTGTTTGTGGTGCTGGTGCGGTGTGTGTTGTGTAATGTGCAGGGGGTTTGTGGTGCCGGTGTTTGGTGGTGGTGGTGGTGGTGGTGTTTGGTGGTGGTGGTGGTGGTGGTGGTGGTGGTAGTGATGTGTGCGTTTCTGTGGTGTGCTGCTGTCCTTGCTGTGTCACTGTGTCCTCTCCTCTCCTCTCTGGTTTGCAATGTAGCAAGGGGTTGTGGTCTGTGGGAGTGCTGCTTTTGTACTCACCTATGTGGGTGTGTCCTAATGGTCTGTTGTTTTCAGGTGTGTTGTGTCTGGGGTTCTGGCCTTTGTATTTTTTGTTTGTCCGGGGGTGTTTTCGGGATGTGTACTGTGCTTGTGTATTTGTGTGTGCCTTGCTGTGTGGACTTGTTGGCCATGTTGTGTGCTATTGGTTTTGTGTGCGGATGGTTTCTGTGCAGGTACGTTGGCGCCATGGCTTCTGCCGTGTCGATTCTCATCGGCGTTGTTTGCGCTGGCGGGCGGTATATTTGTTGTTTTTCCGCGCTCATGGCGGTGCGATCGTAATTTCACGTGCGGTGTGTCGGCCGTGTGGGCGGGCGGTTTTGTGTTGTCGTGCGTGTTTCCGTCCGTGGCGGGCGGTTTGACTCCGACTCGGACGATGGCGGGCGGTATTTTGTGTGATTTTTCCGCCGATGGCGGTTTTCGGTTTGTGTACTCATAATGGCGTGGTCGGTGTTCAGGCGGTGTGTGCGGGCGGATTTTTGCCGCTTCCATGCCTGGCGGATTTTTTTACGCCGGGTATCGTAATGGGCCCCTTAAATAATAAAATGTTCCCCTCTTTTTAAATTAAAACTAGAGTTGCAAACATCCACACCAAGAAATATAAAACAAAAATGTTACTAAATACCTTATTTAACTCTACATGATAAAAAACATTAACTATGGATTATGCAACTTTACCTATAAAGAAAGTAAAATACTCTGATTGTGTCACATATTTAAAATTAAATAACATAACTAATAAATGCATTTATCTTCACAGCTTTGACAAACTGCATCTACAAAAAACAGCCACCAAATTAAATTCATCTACTAAAAAAGTAAGTATAGTTTAAGTGGTGACAAAATTATAATACAAAGATATTAAAACATATCTGAAATATAACTAACATAAACATTTTTATTCCCCATCTACAGAAAAACTAACAGTGAAAAACAACAAGCAGGAAAATAACTCATCAACAAAACACAAACAACATTAATGTAAGTATATTTTTTAAATTGTTAGTAAAATGAGCACAATTATTATTCAAATAGTCATATTTACTAAAAACATGTGTATATATATTCACAGATATACTCCAGAAATGGCAGAGCAAAGTTTATAACGTCGCAAAAGGGAAAACAAATGCTTTGCTATATGGGTTACACTTATACCCAAGAAAAAGTTATAAAAAAAAAAAAACATTGGAAATGTAGCAAATATTATTCCACTGCCTGTTACGGTAGAGCTACAACAATAGATAGCAATGTTGTGAGTGTAAGAGAGCACAACCATCCACCAAATGTGACTGAATTGGAAGTAAGAGAAGCCTTAGATACTATAAGAGAATCAAGCACAGGCTCCCAAGAGACAAGTACTCAAATTCTGAAAAATGTTTTAACTAAAGTACCTGAACATGTAACAGGACAATTACCTTCTATCCCAAACCTAAAAAGATTAATAGCAAAAACTAAGAGAACTTCAGATCCAACACCACCTACCCCCAAACTTTTGAAGAAATCCAAATACTCCCAGAATACACCATCACCCACAAAGAAGACACATTTTTACTATATGACAACAAAAGCACAGATAAAAGAATTTTGATTTTTGCAACTAATAATAACTTACTAAACCTAAAAAAGTGTGAAACATGGATGATGGACGGAACTTTTAAAGTTTGTCCAAAACCCTTTTATCAGCTTTATACAATTCATGGTGAATTTGAAGAAACAAATATACCATTCATTTATGCATTGCTGCCTAATAAACATAACACCATCTATATAGAATTACTAACAACACTAAAAGAATTAACAGAAAATTTCAATCCCCAAAGAATAATAGATTTTGAACATGCTATGATTCAAGCAATACTGAAACTTTACCCACACACTGCTATACAAGGGTGCTACTACCATTTTAACCAAAGCATATGGAGGCACCTACAAAAATCTACTTTAAGCATAGAATATTCAACTAATAGCAACTTTGCGTACCAAATAAAGAAATTAATAGCCCTAGCATACGTCCCAACAACTGAAGTAGCTAATCATTATAACCTTCTAATAGACAGTCCCTTCTACCGTACTAATGAAAGTAAACTAAGTCCCTTGCTGGACTACTTTGAGGACACCTGGGTGGGGAGATTACATCGGTCAGGTCATCATAGACAACCCAAATTCCAAATACCTTGGTGGAATGTCTACGCCAGTACTGTAGCTCAAAAATCAAAAACAAATAACGCGGTAGAAGGATGGCATAATGCCTTCCAGGCTACAATAGACAGAGGGCAGCCCACATTACACAAACTTATACAAGCTATTAAAAAGGAACAAAGCTACCAAGAGCTCAGAGTAGAACAATCTATAATGAAAATAGGACCTAAACTTAGCAAACAAACCAGAAGTATGTATGAATATCTCCAACCGAAAACTAGAATGTATCCAAATATACGAGGTCTGGAATATCTAGACATGATAGCAAAATCAATTCTCTAAAATAAACAAAATAACAAAGTACATAAACATAACAAACATATCAACATAAATTGTCTCTTTTTTTGTTACTTAAATTATGTCATAAATTTATAAATATATCTCAAAATTATATGACATAATATAAATAATTAAAAAATAGAATAAAAAGAATATACATTTCCCACCCTCAAAAATAAAATAAGAATTACTTACAGTTGTGTAGCTGAAGAATATCCACGAAATTGATAAAATCCACAACAATCCAAGGAAAAATTAATCCATGTGACAAGGAACCCCCAAAAAATGGAAAAATACAACTGTAGATAAAAAATCCAACGCCGCAATCCTCTAAATAAAGAAAACCTCAAAAACCCGAAAATACTTTATAAAAAACAGCTCCAACAACCCGAAAAAAAGGAAATGTATAGCAACTTGTTAACAAACAAGAAACAACATTATCCTTTATTTTAAAAAAAAAAACGCGAGAATAACTCCATCCGCTCACCAAAGCCAATACCTGTAAATAAAAATAAACAACACCCACCCATAACAAACATATAAACACAGAAAAACTAATATCAACATATAATAAACATAAACACATTTCGTAAACATATAAGTAAAGTTCCACTACCTTCTAATTACATCCGACACTAAATAAAACTCATAAAATACTAAACTACAGAAACGACACGTAACTATCCTAAAAAAGATAAAATAACGCCCTAACAAACATACTAACACTACCACTAACTTACCCCTACCTTAAAACTAACTTTAAAATAAATAAAAGTAAACTTACAGGAACGGAGGTGAAACAGCTCCCAACCCCGAGGTTCCGTCTTCATAAATGACCCAAAAAGGAAATCGATAGGTAAAAAAGTGACTAAAAGGAAACAAAATGTCGGCATAATTAAAATAAAAATAGGACTAACTCCCCATAGAAATGAATGGAAAATATTGTAAAAAATGTTAAAAAATGTTTAAAAATGTTTAAAATTGTATATATATATTTTTTCCTCAAACTTAAAAAATACAATATAAAAATGTAAAATATACATTAACTATTTTATTGTAAAAAATTATAATATATTAATTGATGTATATTAAAACATATGTTTATTACATACAATGTTAATTTACAAATATAATGCAAATGTTAAAAAAATATTATATGTATTGTTCACAATATTACTGTAAAAATGTAAATTATTTAACATATTAAAAATTATTTAATAAAAATAATATTTAATATGCTAAATAATAAAAGATATTATAAAATGTACAATGTAAATGTTTGGAAAATAATGAAACTATTGTAAATAATATTATTAAAATGTAAACAAAATGTACTACTAATATTTTTCTGTTTCAACTAAAAATAAATAAAAATTATAACAAATACTGTGTATTAATTAAAAATGTTTCCTGTTTTACTTTACCATTACATAAGTATACTACACAAAAATGTACAATTGTTAAAAACTATAAAAATAATATATATATAATAAAATAAGATTAATGAAACGTATAAAAAAATGTTAAAATGCCCAAATAAATTTAAGAAACATAAAAATGTTTTTTATTTTTTTGATGTTATGATAAATTTTAAAACAAAATAAAATATTAAAAATATAATTTTAAAAATTATAAATAAAATGTTTAAACAAAAAAATATTATAAATAAAACTAACATACAAGCTAAATGGTAAACCATAATAATTTACTATTCTAACTCCAAATCCAAATAAACTCAGGGAAAGTGCTGGACAGTAAACCATAATAATTTACTATTCTAACTCCAAATCCAACTAAACTCAGGGAAAGTGCTGGATAATAAACCATAATAATTTACTATTCTAACTCCAAATCCAAATAAACTCAGGGAAAGTGCTGGATGGTAAACCATAATAATTTACTATTCTAACTCCAAATCCAAATAAACTCAGGGAAAGTGATGGATATAAAACATAATAATTTACTATTCTAACTCCAAATCCAAATAAA
The DNA here is from genome assembly GCA_963921515.1 of Calotriton arnoldi. Lineage (NCBI taxonomy): Eukaryota > Metazoa > Chordata > Amphibia > Caudata > Salamandridae > Calotriton > Calotriton arnoldi. The sequence goes on from CAWUFW010022919.1 coordinate 16,180, forward strand.
CTCAGGGAAAGTGCTGCATGCTAACCATAATAATTTACTATTCTAACTCCAAATCCAAATAAACTCAGGGAAAGTGCTGGATAATAAACAATAATAATTTACTATTCTAACTCCAAATCCAAATAAACTCAAGGAAATTGCTGGATGGTAAACCATAATAATTTACTATTCTAACTCCAAATCCAAATCAACTCAGGGAAAGTGCTGGATAATAAACAATAAAATTTACTATTCTAACTCCAAATCCAAATAAACTCAAGGAAAGTGCTGGATGGTAAACCATAATAATTTACTATTCTAACTCCAAATCCAAATAAACTCAGGGAAAGTGCTGGATAATAAACCATAATAATTTACTACCCACCCTTATCTCCTATAAACCCCACATCCCGCTCCTAAAATTTATATAAAAATTAAAAAAATTAAATTATTTCAACACATTAATTTTCTAAAAACATTACAAATTTATAAAAATAACAATTAAAACACTAAAAAATGTACATCAAATACATAACATCAATATTACTTACATCGATATTTTTTACATCTATATTTTTAACATCGATATTTAAAATTTCGATATTACTACACAACAAAAAAAATCGATATTTGTCACATTGATATTACTTACCTCGATATTTAACACCAACGATATTCTTCCCTCGATATTTATGTATGTCGATATTTTCACGTCGATATTCTAGCTCTGCACCCTGGGGAGGGTGCTTTCCTCCCCTCTGGACCCAATGGTCCATCTAGCTGCCCTTCTGCATTCTCAGCCCCCTCCTCATGCTCTTCCACATGTTCAGGGGTATTTCTTGCTTCCACCCAGGCCCTCAGCGCCTTTTGGAACTCATCCTTCTTGGAGAGACCGGTCATAGCAACTTTAAATTTCCTGCAGAAGTGTTTCAGCTGTTTTACAGTGTAACTTTTTAGCCTTTCTTCTTCAAAATCTAAATCCATAGATGCTGTTTTGCTCATAGTGACTAAACTTGGCAGTTCTTGGCAAAAATAGAAATCCCAGGAAAAAACAATCTACCAAAATGTAAGTGGTTGCGTTTGGTCTGCACTCACTAGTAGTGTACACCAATTACTGTATATGAGTCACAAATGCGAGTCCAGAATCCTCACCGCTGACCACCAATGTTAGAACTGGGGGTCTCTAGTTGGCAGGGGTAGGTACCTTTGTCCAAATAGGGACCCTTGCTTCTAGTCAGGGTAAGGGGGATACACTACTAAAATAACCCCTGCTCACCCACTTGGTAGCTTGGCACGAGCAGGCAGGCTTATCTCAGAGGCAGTGTGTAAAGCATTTGTGAACACATACAGTAACACAGTGACAACACTACAGATGGACACCACACAGGTTGTATTATAAAAAGAAGTATTTTTATATAGACTTAACACAAGACCCAAAACGACAAAAATCCACAATACACAAAAAAATATGACTGTCAATGGTAAAAAATAGTTCAGTTCAATAAAGAGGGTAAATGCGACACTCAACGTTCAATGTACCTTTGGATGCGTAACGCGATACAAACAAAAGAGTTGCAGGGAAGGTGATGCGTCGGTTCCTTACACGCAAGAATGGTGATGCGTCGGTTCCTTGCTCCGGGGGAGGTGATGCGTCGGTTCCCTACTGCTGCTTAGGGGACGGTGATGCGTCGGTTCATTACCGGAGAGGAGGGGATGTGTCGGTTCTTCACCGCGTGGGGAGGTGATGCGTCGGTTTCTTACTGCGCTTCTGTGGCGATGCGACCCGCAGCGCCGCGATGACGACCCGGTGCAATGAAACAAAATGGCTTCTTCTTCTTGCTGCGACACTCAGGGGGCGATGCGTGCACACCCGACGGCCGTGCGGCGACTTGGTGAATCTTCTGAGCCGCGACAGGCCCTGTGACACACTTCTCCAATGATGCGAGGGCTTCTGATGCGACGGCGACACTCTTCTCCGGTGATGCGAGGCGCTTCAGTGATGCGATGGCGAAAGCGGCGGCACGCTTTCTCGGCGATGCGACGACAGCATCTGCGGCGGCGACACGCTTCATCCTCGTGAGTCGCGCTTCCAGCTCCCAGCAACACGCAGTCTCTCAGAAGGCCCAACACAACAGTAGGCACTTCAAATTCCCAGCAAGGGAATTCAGAGGAGCTGGTTGGTGAAATCTTGTATCCCTGAGACTTCAGCAGGAGGCAAGCTCAATCTTCAAGCCCTTGGAGATGTTCTGCAAGATGATGAAAGTAATCACAAAGTTCCTTTCTCCTTTCTTTGGCAATCAGATAACCACTGCAGGCCAATCCCTCAAACAGCACACAGCATAGGGATAGTCTCCTCCTTCAGTTTCTCTGGTTCCTCTCCTCAGCAAAGGTTCTTCTTGTTTCCCAGAAGTGATCTAAAGTCTTGGGGTCTGGGTCCCAATATTTATACTAAAAAATCCTTTGTCCTCTGAAGGCAGAGGGTCCTGTACCTAGTCCAAACCAGTTCTGGGAGCATTCTGCCAGTGCACACCTTCTTCCTTTGTCAATGTGGGCCAGGGACATCAGACGCACCACAGGAGGTGGAGCCAGCATTGTGAAAGGCAGGCACAGCCCTATTCAGGCCCAGGTGCTACTCCTCCCACCACTCTACATGCAGATAGGTCTATTCAGCCCTGTGCTGACTCACCCTGTCTCCTGGAGTCCCCCAGCCCCTGTCACTCACAAACCCAGACATACAATACACAAACCAGCAGAGGCAGGCTGGATGGTTAGGCAAGAAAATACCTACTTTCTAAAAGTGGTATTTTCAAACACAGAGGGGCCGATTCCGATCTCGCTGGGAAAGCCCTACGGCCGACTGGCGCCCATAGAGCTTCCCGACCGACTCGTGCTCCGGGGCTCCGACCGCCTGAGTACAATGCGAACAAGCGATGACGGACACGGGTCGCTCGGACCCCCATTGAAGTCAATGGGAGCCTGTTGTACGACACGTACATAGGCTCTCATTGACGAAAAAGGTACGTTGCGCTCAAGGGCGCCCCCTGTAGTGGGGACACGTCTGTGCCACCCGCACCGTACATGCATGTGTATGGGGGACCCTTGGGTCCCCCCCTGTGATCGACTCGTAAGGCTACGGGTGAAGGGGGATCCGGCGCGGACCCCCGAAGTCCGCTTCCCAGAGCGTTGACGTGTTGGAGGCTCCGACTCGATCCGGCTGTCCGAATCGTGCATCGTACTGGCTCGGTCGGAAATCGCCTCCATTGCACGGCACGGAAATGACTCGGTCGGCGATTTCGCGTTTCTCGCATCGTACTTGCTCGCTCGAACAGCTGTATGCGTCAGTCGGAAAACACGCGTACGGCTCGTACTTTTTCCGCCCGGATCGCGTTCGGAGCACTTCCGAGCGAGATCGGAATCGGCCCCAGAATGTTAAAACCAACTTCACTAAAAGATGTATTTTATCATTCTGAGTTCAGGCATACTAAATTAGTTTTTCTACCATGTTCCCTGGGTCAGTTAGGATTATAAGATGTTATAATCAAACTGCCCAATCTGGCCTATGGGGACAGGTAGCCTTGCAGTAGTGAAAAACGAAATTGGCTGTAATTCACTATAAAGACATGCCACACACACCAGGGCATGTCCTACCTTACACATACAATGCACCCTGCCCTAGGGCCTACCTTAGGGGTGACTAATATGCAGGAAAGGGAAGGTTTGGGGACTGGCAAGTGGGTGCACTTACCAAGTCGACATGGCAGTACCAGACTGCACACAGGCTCTGCAATGGCAGGCCTGAGACACACTTTACAAGCTGCTCCTGTGGGTGGCACAACCAGTGCTGCAAGCCCACCAGCAGCATTTGATTCACAGGCCCTGGGCACAACCAGTGCACTGTACTAGGGTCTGACAGTGAATCAAATAGGCCAAACATGGAGTCACTAATCCATACATCAATTTACCATAGGGAGCACTTGCACTTTGGCACTGATTAGCAGTGGCAAAGTGCCCAAAGCATCTATACCAGCAAAAACAGGTCAACAACAGTGGAGGCATAGTGAAAACATTTTTGTGGCATGGTGCGCAGCAAAGGCTGTGGATCCCCTTTCTGCTCCCCTTTCAGAGGTTCTCCTCTTCATTCTTTCTTTGGCCCAGCAGGGCTCTGCTCTGGGCACTCTCAAAGCCTATATTTCAGCCATTTCAGCCTTTCTTTGGCTACCTGACCAGCCTTCTCTATTCAAGTCCCCTATTGTAAATCGCTTCCTTAAGGGCATTACTCACTTGTTTCCTCTACCTCCTTTCGTGATACCCCACCTGGTTCTTACTTATCTTATGTGTGCTCCTTTCGAACCACTACATAACTGTCCTCTCTGACTCTTCACCCTTAAAACTGCCTTTCTGGTTGCCATCACCTCTGCTCGCAGGGTGAGTGAGCTACAAGCCCTTTCTTCTAAGCCTCCTTTCCTGGCAGTTCATCTGGACAAAGTTGTCCTCTGCACTAGGCCTTCTTTCCTTCCCAAAGTGGTTACCTCTTTCCATATAGGACAGGCCATCACTTTGCCCACCTTCTTTCTGCCTCCACATCCTTCTAAAGAGGAAAAGAGGCTCCACCGTCTGGATCCAAAACGTGCGCTTTCGTTCTGTTTGGATCGCACAAAACAATTCCAGGTGGATGACCAGCTCTTTGTCGGTTATGTGGGCGCCAAGAAAGGTCGGGCCGTGCAAAAGCGAACCATCTCCCGATGGGTCATTCTTCGCATCAAAATCTGCTATTCCTTAGCGAAAAAGGAACCTCCAGCGGGGTTGCATGTTGATTCTACCAGGGCGATGTCAGCCACTACTGCTTTGGGACGTGGAGTCCCCCTTCTTGACATCTGCCAGGCAGCTACGTGGGCTTCACTGCACACGTTTACCAAACACTAATGCCTGGACAGCCATGTCCGGAGAGACGGCTTCTTCGGCCGTTCTGTTCTCCAGGACTTTCTGGTGTGAACTTGGTTTGCAGACCCACCACCGGGGGTTGGTATTGCTGTGGTAACTAGTCTAAGGTGAGGAATCCATAACTAATTGTCTCTTTCAGATGAACAAGTTACTTATATTCGGTAATGATATATCTGTGAGAGACATAGATTAGTTATGGATTCCTCACCGCCCCACCCATCCTCCCCATTCTGCGAACTGACTTCTAGGGTAAGGGACTTCCCTTTCAAGGTCCTAGTTTTTGTGCACCAGTGGTCAGTGTCTTGCATGGCTCTGCGCTTCTGGCATGGAATGTCGTGTAAACAACTGACGTCAGCGTGCGAGGGCAGCGTCTAAGTAGATACCGCGATGTCATTCCGGCGACCACGACGCCAACGATGAACGCGAGTCGACCGACGCCACCTATCGACGCGCAGAGGTACTGCTGAGGAAAAAATTCTCCAGATCCAGTCTGACGCCTGGGGGTAGTTCTAAGGTGAGGAATCCATAACTAATCTATGTACCTTACAGATATATCATTACAGAAGGTAAGTAACTTGCTATTTAAAGCTAAACAAGGAATTAGTTCAGCAGCAACGTCATAATAATTTGGAGGCAGCTTTCCATGATGATTTTCAATCAGGCTTACATCAAGGACATGGTTTGGCAGCAGTTCTGATACTTGGAGATTTTCAGCTGCCTCAGACACAGTATCCTCTCAGACACTATAGTAAAAAATGAACTATGGGTGGGAAGTGAGAAATAAAATCCAAATCTTGTTGACGTCACTTTAGTCCAAGTGGAGCTAACTAGTAAAAATTGGGTCATTTATTTTTTTATCAAGTGAGACCTATGAATTGGAGTGTCCCTATGGCTTTGCCCTCCCTCCATTTGTCATTAATGTTTACATGTCACTGCTGGCAGACATAGTCAATGCATACAGGCTGGACTTCAGGATGAGAGGAAAGATAAACTGAAGGAGGTCAAACCATTACCAACTGCCTTACTGAGGTGTTACACCTGGGGTTGCTGTGTCCCTCCCATGTACCAGGCCAGAAAAACCAGTCACACCCACAATGATCAAACCAGTTATTAAAAATCCCGCAATGTATTCTGACCATTAGCTCAACAAGGACACACAAAAGATGAAGGTAATCAAACGCTTCAAATTCCATTCAAAGATTCCATGTATATGTAAACTTTTCTGAATCTGTCCAAGATGCTCAATTTGAAGTTGAAGAAGAGGCCATACATCACACAAGCCCTGATTTCAGGCATCAGTACAGAATTACTTGAGCTATGTATTCAATAGATATAGACTGCCTCGAGCATTGAAAGTCAAAATCTGTATCAAACTGACCACCTGAGATTTAAAAAAGCCCTGTACGGAGGATAAACAGTAGACTCAGCAGACTAATCTCTGACTTCTACAGCCTAAAGATCTTTAGGAGGTAGTAGAAATCTAACAAGTGCAGGGCAAGACTTACAACTATCCTTTTTAAAATACATTTATATATTTAGATTCTGAAAGGAATGACTATTTTCTGAAGGGCTAATCTCCACACCTTCAAGCAAGCTCAGGAATAGATAGCGTATGTGTAATAAAAAGCACAACACGTCGTTGAAAGTTAAAAGCTTTATTCAGATCCAGAGACAAGTACCCTCGACCGCTCCAGGCAAGGATCAACAGAGCCAAATGTGATTCTCGCGAACTGTGTGAAAGGCAGCTTTCGAGAGCAGCATGCACATGTAATGAAGAATCATCAACAAGCAGTGCATACACAATAGAAGACAACACTACATTGAGTTTTCCCTCTTTTTTTTCTTATTTTACCTATAAGCCAAACTCCCCCCCCCATACAACCAAGAACTGAAGAGAAGCAGAAAAGAACAAGGTAAATAACAAATCTTAAGGCAAGAAAACAAACAGCCCAAAAAAAACCCCATAAAAATGCAAGCAGACCAACAAGGGAACTGTTGGAGATACAACATAGTATTCCTAAAGTAACATACTATCGGAACCTCCATGGTATTCTGAGAGCCCTAAGACTCCTCCGTAGAGATTCATTTGGAACCCTGTGCAGTTCAGACAGATTCAAATCATTGTTAGATGAATTCTCTTTTGCTAACTTATCATTGTGATCCCTTGAACCTACTTGTGCAGGAACTTTGACCAACTTGTCTGTGTTTCTCCAATTTCATCCCAGCACTCTAACACTCTAACAGCATTCCCACACACTTTGGGGCCGATTCCGATCTCGGCCGGTAGGGCTCCGAATCGGATTCGGCTTAACCGGATCCGATTCGGAGCCCTATTTCCCGACCGAATCGTAAGCGCGTCCGGGCGAGCGAGTACGATGCGTATTCGCCGACCGACTCATCCGGGCGTCCCGACCGCTCCGACCGACTCGATCCCGGGTCGAACCGCACCGACCGACTCGCACGGACACGACTCGCACCGCGCAATGGAGACGATCCCCGGCCGGGTAAGTACGATGCGCGCCGCGAGCAGTCCGACCGAGCCGCGCACTCCGGCTCGAAAGAGCTGTCGGAGCCGTACTTTGGGGGTCCGTGTCGGACCCCCCTGTACGCGTAGCCGCGCGAGTGGCACACAGGGGGGACCCATGGGACCCCCCTACCTGTGCGTGTACGGCACGAATAGCTTCGTCGCGTACACGCTGTAGGGGGCGCACTTGTCCGCATCGCACCCATTGAGTCAATGGGAGCCCGCGCACGCGTTGTGACGACAGGCTCCCATTGACTTCACTGGAGTCCGACCGACTCGAGTCCGATGGCATACGTGCGCATCGTACTCGCTCGGTCGGACTGCACGGGTCCGATTCGGTTGGAAATCTCTCCGGGTCCGGCTCGGTCGGAGAGATTTCCGGCCCGAATCGGAATCGGCCCCTTTATCTATGACCACGGTATCCGAAAACTTCAGGTCACCTTTTCTCACAAACCCGGGTGTTTTAATGCGGACCCAATCACCCACCATGAAAGGAGACAATTGAACGTTTTTTCTTGCATCATAGTATTTTTTCTGCTTGAATTGGACACACTCGACGTTATGTTGAATGATAGCATCACAACATTGATAAGATATATATTTTTTTAAACTTACTCATCCATGCCGGCCTAAACTGCGTGGCAGCCTTCCTTCCTTTAAGAGATGCAAATGGGGGAATCCCCATGGTAGAATGTGGTGTGGTTCGATAAAGCCACAACATGGATTGAACCGCACAGTAAACGTCACACTTATTAACCATTGCCCACCTCACACACTCACCAAGCACCCTGTTAAAGCGTTCCAATAGACCATTTGTTTGGGGTTGGTACAGTGAACTCTTAAGATGCTTAATGGAGCTTTCAGCTAAAACTTTCTCTACATCACCGGATACAAATTGAACCCCATTTTCTGAGATGATCTCCTCAGGAAAACCCTCACTCAGGAAAATGTTTTAGAGGAAAGGAATCACTGCCTTGGAGTTTGGTTCACTGATAAACTTAAACCAGGGCCACTTTGAATACTAATCCATGAGAACAAGTGCAAAACGGAAATTATTTGACAAAACATTAAACAGCCCCACAAGATCAATCCCCAGTTTCTTCCAAGGTCCAGAGGGACATTCAATAGGTTTCAATGGTGGTGTGGTCGTTTTAAGTGACTTGTCAGACATGGAACACACAGCACAACTCTTGACCAAAAAATCAATTTCACCATCCATTTGTGGCCACAAAAATGATACACGCACCCTCCATTTTGTCAAAGTAGCCCCTAGGGGGCCCATTAGGATGTAGGGCGGATCGCCACCGCCCGCATGGCGGAGGCAATCCGCCCTACATCCTTCCCCGCCCGCCACCCATTTACCCCCCACCATATTAGTATGGCGGGGTACCGCGGCTGACGGAAAGACCGTCTGCCGCTTTTCCGCCTGGTCGACAAGTCGACCGGGCGGAAAAGGGTTTAATATGGTGGCGGTGTCTGCTAGACACCGCCATCCATATTAGCATGGGTGCGGAAACATGCCTTTCCGTGGCAGCGTTTGCCGCGGAAAGGCATGCGGAATTCTCTTCCGGGGGCCCCTTGCGGGCCCCCAAGATGGTGGGGGGGTGGGGGGTGCACATGGGGGGTACCTATGGTACCCCCCTGCATTGTCATGGACATGGTGGCAGGCACCTCGCAGTGCCTGTCACCTTGTGCATGACAATGCACGCAGTGCATTCCCAGCATTGTGGCGGGCGGTGCTGGGAGCCCCCCCCGCCACAATGCTGGGAATGGAGGATGCCACCGCCACGGTGGCGGTGGCATCCTAATCGCCGGTGCGGGACCGCCGCACCACTGGCGGCCGGTCCCAGCACCGCTGGGGTGGCGGGCGGACGGAAGTCCGCCCGCCATCCTTATGGGCCTCCAAGTGTCCTTCATGGGCTTTTTTCAGTATAAGTTGCCTCAACTACATTGGGCCTATCAATTTGTCACCTCTCATAAGCAACCCATCATCAATGGTTAACTCATCCGAAACTTTAAAGTAAGGTTGTAGATTAAAGTCCAACGACTTCTCTCTAACCCACCCTGCTCTGTCATGTTCCAGTGTCTCTTTCATTACCCAGTCATTCGTCAAGTAACTCTTCCACGCTTCCTCAGTGAACTGACTAACACTTTCCACCTCCATGGTTGCGATCAAACAACACTCGTCTTCAGTCTTACCTGACACCTCATCTTTCACAACAATGGGATTTCTAGATAGATAATCGGCCCTCACATTTTTCGCTCCAGGAATGTGAACCACTTCAAAATTGAATTGGAGTAATCTAGCTGCGAATCTTGCAATGCTGGGAGTACTACTTTTGCAATTGGTGCCATTCAGAATAGAAATTAATGATTTGTGATCCGTTTGCAACACAAAATGTCTCCCCCAGAGATAGCATTTACATTTTTCTATTGCCCACCAGCAAGCCAAGAGTTCCTTTTCTATCACAGAATAATGGACCTCTGCATCTTTGAAAACTCTAGATGCAAACCCAATAGTGTTCTCTATGTCACCAGCTTTCTGTGTCAAGACAGGCCCAACACCAAACTTGCTCGGAACCACAGTCAGCAAACACTTACGGTCATGATCATAAGGTTTGAGCGCACACACTGTGATTCACTGCTGTTTGATGTCAGCAAAAGCAGCCATACACTCATCATTCCATTTAAATTCTGTCCTGTCCTTCAACAAATTAGAAATGACCCTGATCCTGGAGGCAAAGTCTGGTCTAAACAGTGAGTAGGGTTAGTAAAGACCCATAAAACTTTTCACCCCTGCTTTATCCACTGTGGGAGGTGCTTCCAGAATAGCATCAACCAATCCCGGTTTGGGACGGACACCTTCCTCAGAGACTATGGGGCCGATTCCGATTCGGGCCGGAAAACGTACCGACCGACTCGGTACGGGAATGTAGTCCGACCGACACGTACCGGCGCCGTCCGACCCGCGTAGTACGATGAAATGCATGTGAATCACGACCGACCCGTACGGAACACAAAACGAACGACCGACCCGGACGGAAACAAGCTATCCGTCCGGGAAACCACACGAATCGAACCGACTGACACGCACCAGGAATCAACCCGAACGAAACGTACCCGCGAACTCCGACCCGCGCAGTACGATGCAATGCGTGCAAAACCAGACCGACTCGCACGGATGTCAAGCCGTACGACCGACACGCATACAAAAGCCAGCCGAAACAACACAAAACTCCGCGACCGACTCGTACGCCGCACATGAAACCTAGCTGAAACACAGCGGGAACGAGTCGGAGAAGATCGCACTGCAGCGTCCTACTCGGTCAGAAGAACGTCTCCTACATGCACAAAAAATACAAAGGAAAAAATACAAAAAAAGGGCCAAACAAGCAATCACAAAGCCAATAAATACAGGGGGGAAAAAAATGGAACAAGGACACACCCCCAACTCCACCTATATAAAGGCCACAAATCCCTACCAAGATCCTTTGCAATTTCCACTGACCTGCCAGCACAGAACACCATCAGACAGCAACCACAGACACACTCACAGCTCATCCATCACACAAGCCACACACCATTAGCACCTCAACAAATAGCACCCTCACACACACCCAGCAAAACCTACACTCACCCACCCTCACTTGCACACTCACACACACACATCAATCACCACCACCACCCATCACCATGCCCCCAAAGAAGAATCCAAAGTTCCTAGATAGTGAATTGGAAGTCCTGCTAGACGAGATCCTGAGGGTAGAGCCACAGTTGTTTGGCACATTGGTCCAACAGACCCCCATGGCGCAGAAAACCAAGATGTGGGAGAGGATCGTCGACAGGGTGAACGCACAATCACCATGTTTGCGCACAAAGGAAGACATCCAGAACCGGTGGTATGATGTGCGCAGGAGGGTCAGGGACCTACTGAAGAAGGATTACCTCCTGAGTCAGCACACCGGCAGTGGCCCTCCTGCCAAACCAGTATACCTCAGGCCCTGGGAGGAGAAGGTGCGGGCCATCCTACCACCAGTGAGCGTATATGGACTAACAAACATCCCAGAGCCTGGTGAGTACACAACTAATATACACAATATGGTGTGACAATACACACACATCACTGTCAAGGGGATAGTCAAATCATGCACCCTTAGCAAATCCACAGCAACCAAAAGATAATCATCCCAAGATGTGAATGCTAGTCAGACAAACACAATACCTGCCATCTCATAGTGACATGTAACTGTGTCATGACATGTACAAACCTAACAACAAATACAGCAAGGCAGTGGCACAAATATAACCAACAAACACAGTCAGATATTTTGCCACCACTAGAACACCACCTCACAGGGAAGCTCACTGAAAGGAAGGAATTCTGTGTATGCTGGTGAAGTCAGTGTAGCCAATAGCATGATGGGAGTTGTAGTCACAGATATTGGTCACCCTCACAATTGGCCCATCAACACCACCCTGAACCATGCTCACATCACAGGGAGTGGAAAAGGACTGACAAGATGGCTGACACTGGGTACTGCTGTGGGGAGCACAAGGCCCTGCTGGGAACTGTGCAACAACCAACAGCAGGACACCACTGTCAGCCATCTTGCCATTGCTGTCACACTCACACACAGTGAAGTCGACTCAAAAGGAAGGAAGTATGGGCATGCTGGGAAGGGTGGTGTAGGCAATAGCATGATGGGAGTTGTAGTCACAGATATTGGTCACCCTCACAATTGGCCCATCAACACCACTCTGAACCATGCTCACATCACAGGGAGTGAAAAAGAACTGACAAGATGGCTGACACTGGGTACTGCTGTGGGGAGCACAAGCCCCTGCTGGGAACTGTGCACCAACCAAGTGCAGGACACCACTGACTGACATCCTGAAAGCCAATTTGCACTCCCTGCAATGGAAGCACGTTCCATGGTGGGATATCTGGCTGGGTGGGAAGGAGGACTGACAGCTCTGACCATAGTCACCAGCAGCTTTTCTCACACACCCCCTTAACACAAACTCCACACAACACACCTGGGAGAATGCATTGCCTCACACTCTAATTAAATATCCCACAAAGAACCACCACCCTGGGTTATGCTGTGTGAAGCACAGGGGCACTCTTGGGACTTGTAGCCAAACAACTGCCAGGACAACACTGTCAGCCATCCTGTCAGCACAGGCACACTACCCCACAGGGAAGCAGAGTCAAAAGGAAGGAAGTATGGGCATGCTGGGAAGGGGGGTGTAGGTAATAGCATGATGGGAGTGGTAGTCACAGCTCAACATCCCCCACCCACATGGCCCAGCAAGCTAGCACTGAAGCATGCACACCTCACAGGGAGTGAAAAGCCATATCAAAGATGTCTGACAATGGTGCTCTGATGTGGGGAGTACCAGGCCCTGCTGGGACCTGTGCACCAACCAACAGCAGGACACCACTGAATGACATCCTGAGAGTCAACCTGAACACACTGTAAGGGTGGCATGCTTCATGGTGGGATAACTGGGCTGGGGGAGAAGGAGGGCCGGATGTCCACCAAATACAACCAATGCTGGCCATGCACACACCTCAACATTCACATTGAAAAGCCTCAGGTTTGCAGGACAATGTGCTACACCAATATCAACCTCTTACTGTTACAACTTAGGACAATGCAATGTACAGGCCCGCATCCAGAGGTACAGTCACAACTGTCAGGTGTGTGAACCATTGATGCCTGTAGAAATATAACATACATTGTGTGTCTCTTCCAAAAACAGGTGATGATGGGGACACAGCAGCAGGCGAGGAGGAGTCCCTGTCCCAGGCTCCGGGGGACACTGAGCTCACTGGTGTGGAACAGCCTCTGCACTCCTCGGATGGCGAAGACCTACCTGGCCCCTCCGGTGCGAGTCATCATGCAGCACCAGCAGGACCAACATCTGCACCCCCTGCACCCACCCCTCCAACAACTGCCAACACACAGACCACCCCCGCCGACACGGACAGACCAAGGACCACCAATGACAACAGCACAGGGACCCTGGCCCAACGTCGAGCTACGGACAACGACCCCAGTAACAACCCCCAAGGGGGCCTAGGGTCACCTGGACGTGCCACCGCAGGTCCCGCACGTGTCGCCAGGGGTGGTGGGAGGGGTGGTAGGCAGAGGTCGCTGTTTGCAGAGGGGTCTGGACTGCATGATGACCCACAACTGGCACGCATTGCTGATGCGTACCAGAATAGCACCGGAGAGGTCAGCCAGGTAGTGGGGATCCTCAAGGACATACAACAGCAGCAGGCTGCCCATCATGCCCGCTTGGACTCACACATGTCCCGTGTGGAGACACACATGTCTCGCATGGAGTCCAAGTGGGACACATGGCAAGAACTGACAGCGGTGCATAGGGACATATTGACATGCCTCCGCCAGATTAGCACCAACATGGCCACACCTCCCTGTGTGCCCACAACATCTGGTGCTGCAACAACTGCAACTGCCACAGGGAGGGAGGAGGACTCTGGTGGAGAGTCCCCTGCACCGCAGCAGCCTGCACGTGAGGGTCCCCCCCAAAGAAGAGGGGTCGTCCGAGGAAGGAAAACTGAGAGGTTGATGGCCATGTACATCCCCCAGGAAGCCAACACCTGTTCTGGAAAGTCTCCTTTGTGTGCAAACTGTTCACCCTGTAGAATGCAACACAACTCTCCCACATGACATGGGGAGTCTAAGTTGGACTAATGTATCAGATGACTGTGGACTTCACTCAGGACATTTCTGCTACCAAGACTTCCAACTCATCTGGGAACTTCGGATCACAATCCCAATGTACAGCACCCACCATCCTGTGCACTATACTCACACATGTCTGCAAATAAAATCACTACTACACCATACTTGCCTCTGTTGTGATTCCAACGTGGTTACTGTCATGGGGATGATGATCTGCTAAATTACACTGTGTATGCTAACTGCTACAGCAAGTACAACACCGTCATGTGAGTCATGGTGACGTGACACATATGAGGGTGACACACCACTAGGGCTACACAACACAGAGACACCAGGGCCATCGGACTCTTCGCCTACACTGATGTTGCCAGGAAATACTGTGGAATGCACAGACACCACACCTATTCACAGTCTGTGTCAACTAGCCCACAGGTGCAGCAAGCAAATGTCAGTCAGATGTGTGACCACAGACAACGCACATCCCAAAGCGAAGCACAGGTTTATTATACATTTGCAACATGTTGTTTCCACTACAAATGCAAGGTAATCCCACGTGGCTGTGGCCACAAAGTCAAAAAGTGGCACATCACCTGTAGGGAAACGACTGCTGCCACCCTGAAAGCGGAATCATGGAGTCGGGGGATCCAAGTTGACCAAACAACTCTGTAAGCACCCTGTGAATGTCAGACATGACACACAGTCAAAACCACTGAAGAACAGCACAGAACTGCAATACTCATGCCCAATACATGTCACAAGATAACTACACAAAACCAAGTTAGCATGTCAACACTGTTGGGCAGTACAGACTACCTGCAAGAACACATCGCTGCACGCATCCAGTCAAGTAGCACATGGCCACACTCAAACAGCACCAGAGCACCACCCACACATATCATGCAAACTCACATCATTGACATGACATTTCTGGATACTCACATTCAGCTGAAGAAGTTGGTGATGAGCTGTGTGCGGACATCACCTCATCATCATCATCATCACTGGCATCGTGGCCCAGGCCAGGATCCTCCACAGGTGGCGGACGTTGGTCATCGTCATCCAGGATGAGAGGCAACTCCTTCCGCACTGCCAGGTTGTGTAGCATGCAGCAGACGATGACAATCTTGCACACCTTTGCTGGGGCATATGGGAGGGCCCCTCCTGTCTTGTCCAGGCAGCGGAAGCGGCTCTTCAGGAGACCAAAGGTCCGCTCGATCACTCTCCTGGTCCGACCATGTGCCTCATTGTAGCGCATCTGGGCTGGTGTCACAGGGTTCCTGAGGGGTGTCAGCAACCACGGCATGTTGGGGTATCCGGAGTCACCTACAGACAGACAATTGCACATTAGCTGAGTTGGAAAAGTGGGCGGAATACAACATAGCAGAACACACACAATGGTACAAAGTCAGTACACACCGACAAGCCAGGCACGCTGGTTTTGCATCTGTAACATCATCCTCGGGATGCGACTACTCCTCATCACGTAGGCATCGTGTGCAGAACCGGGGAAACAGGCACACACATGTGTGATGGTCATATCTGCAAGACATACCACCAGAGCATTGATCGAATGGTAATGTTTACGGTTCCGGTATGCCTGCTCATGTGCCTGTGGTGGTACCAAAGCCACATGTGTCCCATCAATGGAGCCAATGACATGTGGCATTCACCCCAGGGCATAGAAGTCACTCCTGACGTCAGTGAGTTGTTGACGTGTTGGGAAATAGATGTACTGGTTCAGGCATCTCAACATTGCCTCCAAAACATCGCGTAGCACACGGCTGAACATAGTCTGTGACATCCCACCAGCAGTCGCCACAGTGTGTTGAAAGGTACCGATGGCAAAGAAGTGTAGGGCTGCCATCACCTTCACCTTGGGGGTCAGCGCTGTAGGGTACGGCCGGCCAGGTTGCAAATGTGGGGCCAAGCGCACTGCCAAATCCACAATCAGCTGCCTGGTGAAGCGGTACCGTTGGATGCTGTCACGTTCCACCATCGTTGCCAGGTCAGGGAATGGTCTATGGACAGCTGGAGCACTGCAGTGCATAGGTGAAGAAAGAAAGATTGTCAGTCACCCCACATATGTGCCATTCACCATACTCAATTTCACATGATACATCATTACGAGACACAAGTACTTGATGTGTGTGCCGTTCTGTTTGGACATATATGGCACCTACATGGACATCATCTAACATCTCAGTTCAACATGTGTTGATAACAGGTTCCAGGGTGTGATATGGGAAACCATTAGGCTGTGTCACAGTACCCATTTACTGCTGTCACGTTCCACACACACACCACAGTGACATGTCTGGACAGATGCGCCACAGGCATCACAGCTCATTGACAGGTAGATACCCAGGGACCCTGTCTTGCCACATGGACACTGGCATGACATGGCGTATCATGTACACGTCAGAAAAACAAACATGACTCCCACAGGTAGTGGCCCCTGTTGCCTCTGCAGGACAGACATGGACGTCTGTGACACACACACACACAACATCAAAGTCCATGCACAAACAACGTGGATGTGGAGACTGTCTCCCATTGTGCACATGGAGTCAGAGACATCGGAAACACAACATGCACACAGACTGTGGAGGGCCATCACTATTGTGGCAATGGGTCACCCTGTGACGTACATGCCTTCCCACATGTGAGCCTGGGGGTATGTGACATGTCATACACATACACAACCTGGAAATGTGACCATGCCACATGCTCCAAAATGAACAGTTGCACATCACAGTGGTCAGGTGCACAACACACAAAGGATCCTGTCCCCATGAACACGTGCACAGCCTGGGTGTGGCTGCCCCCAAGTGCCACCCCAAAAACCACATGTTTACCCCCATACACAGAAAAGGTAATGCAGCCTTACATGCCTTAGATACAGTGTGGACTGGGTGTGGTGTTGTAGGTGTGCCCCTGAGTCCCTGGAAAGTATATGTGGCTGGCATACGTTCACCAGTGACAAGCATGGTGACATATGCGTGTGACCTGTACAGGGATCGCGTTGTACAGCAATGGACCGATCGGTGTGCCCGCACGGCCCATTGCATCTGTTGTGAGCGGGTACGCGTTGTATCCCGGAATACGCGTTGTACAGCAATGGACCGATCGGTGTGCCCGCATGGCCCATTGCATCTGTTGTGAGCGGGTACGCGTTGTATCCCGGAATACGCATTGTACAGCAATGGACCGATCGGTGTGCCCGCACGGCCCATTGCATCTGTTGTGAGCGGGTACGCGTTGTACAGCAATGGACCGATCGGTGTGCCCGCACGGCCCATTGCATCTGTTGTGAGCGGGTATGCGTTGTACAGCAATGGACCGATCGGTGTGCCCGCACGGCCCATTGCATCTGTTGTGAGCGGGTACGCGTTGTACAGCAATGGGCCGAGCGGTGTGTCCGCACTGCCCATTGCATCTGTTGTGAGCGGGTACGCGTTGTACAGCAATGGACCGATCGGTGTGCCCGCACGGCCCATTACATCTGTTGTGAGCGGGTACGCATTGTATCCCGGAATACGCGTTGTACAGCAATGGACCGATCGGTGTGCCCGCACGGCCCATTGCATCTGTTGTGAGCGGGTACGCGTTGTATCCCGGAATACGCGTTGTACAGCAATGGACCGAACGGTGCGCACACATTGGCTGGGGCCTGGCATGGCAACAGACGCGTTTTCGAAGCTTCAACGAGTCTGATGCAGTGAATTCAGTTGGCCAGCCACAACAATGTTTCAAATTCATGGGTGTCATGAAGTTGAACTTTTGAAGGATGCTGTGGGCGTGTATTAGTGCTGCTATTCCATTGATTGGTCAGATTCAGAAGATGCAAACGACTTGGACCTATCACTTTGGACACATGGGACAGTATCTGCAGCACACATATAATGCTGGCTGTTCCCCTGAGGGCTCACTTGCCTGCACTACATGCTCCAGGACGACATCTGCCACCAACACTGCTGCTGTCTCTGCATCCTCTGGCTACTGCAATGGCACGTACTGTGGATAGAGCCCCAGCCTTCAGCCTTGAGGAGAACCAGGCCCTGCTGGATAACCTCCTTCCACAGTACAGCAAGCTGTATGGGACACCAGGGGAGCAGGTGAGTGTGCTGTCCACTGCCTTACTAATTGTGCATGTTGTCTGACTAGCAAGACTTCCTGTGTGCACACTACTGGCTAGCATGCTCACTGAGTAGTTCTCACCCCCCAAAGTGTGTAGTCACATGCACTGAACAGGTACAGTGCAGTAACAGTGCATTCCAACAAGGTTTACTTCCCATGCAATGATACCATGTAGTAACTGCTGGCAAACTGTTCCTAGCCATCGTTGCACTGCCTGTGTACATCATATGCCCCTGTGATTGAGACATGTATATCCGACTGTGTGATGCACGGATATGTTGCATGTGTAGTAATGGCCTTTTCACTTTGTCATCCTCACAGGTTGATGCCCACCGTAAGCAGGAAATCTGGCTGACCATCGCCCGGACAGTAAGATCCGTGGGGGTCTACAAGCGCCGGATCCGCAACTGCCAGAAGAGGTGGCAGGACCTTCGTGGCTGGACCCGGAGGATCGCAAGGGTCCAGCTGAAGCTGTCGCCTCCTCGCAGGAGGGGCGGACACCGGACCCTGACCCCCCACATGCTCAGGATCCTGGCGGTGGTCTTCCCTGACCTGGATGGGCAGCTGAAGGACAGACAGCAGCAAGGAGGGGGTGAGTCTATGACTGCACTGTGCACTTTGTCTGACATGCTATGTGCCCTCCTCTGGCCTGGTTAAACTTCCACAGTACATCAGTCTTGTGGTCCAGGACACATGTCCCTCAATTGTGACATGCCCACTCCTCATCTGATACGCAGGTGTGGTCCTTACGGTCAGGAAATTAGGGGGCATATTAGCAAGGGCCATATCGCCGCTTTAGCGGGACTTTTTCCCGCTAAAGCGGCGATTTTTTTATCGCCCTATTAGCAAGCTGTCGCTAACAGCAGTTAGCGACAGCTTCCAGGCGATAGCGACCGGTTTGGGGCCCGCTCTGCATGTCAGCGATATTTATCGCTAATGACATGCAAAGTGGGCGTACCCAAACTGGTAGCGACTGAAAGCAGTCGCTAACACAGCTATCGCCTATTAGCAATACCCGCGATGCGATAAAAAAAGCGCGCTAATCGCGATTAGCGCCAGGATTTTACACTTGGTAAAAACCTGACTTAGCCATAATAGTCAATGGGAGGTGGATTCTATGGCTAAGTCCCCACCTGCCTATTAGCAAGATTTGCCTTAGCGATAGGATTTTTATCGCTGGTAATCTCACGTTGAAGATGGGATTCGCCGCTATCGCTGGATTTTTTATCGCCGTGGAGATAAACGTTGGTAATACTGCGTTATCTCTGCGATTAAATCCAGCGATAGGCGGCGATAAAAAAATCGCGCTAAGCGCTGTTTGCGATAAATATCGCAAGTTGTTGCTAATATGCCCCCTATGTCACTTGGGTACAGGGTCCTTGCATTTTGCTTTGCTCAAGGTGGGGGACAGCTTTTGTTCCCATGACTTTGTGGTGGGCTTCATGGGTGGGTCGATTGCTCACACAATGCCTAAGTCGTGAAATGTAATCTGGGTGTAACTTTGATATGTGGTCCACTTGCTGATCTGAATCACCACATGTCCCTGGGGTATTTGGCACACCCCCATGCTGCGGGTGGGAACAATGTTTGGGCCTCAGGAGTATGTATGTCATGTGTGTCACACATGCTTAGCCACCTGCCTACTGTCCAGGGCTCATCCCTCTTACAGGTGGAGCTGGACAGTCATGCCTACTCCAGGACATACAATACACTCTGTACTCCCACTCCCGTGTATCAGCTGACATGTTGTGATCAGTGAAATGTTCCCTCAGGTGTCTGCCTCTGTGTCATTGTGCTGTGGCTTCATTGTCAGGACTACTGGTATGTTTATCGGTTAGGGCTCAGCATGCCATCTGAGATGTGACCATGAGAGACGATACTTCTGTGACTTATAGGTGTTTGATCACTTGACTGTGCACACAGGTGTATGTGACTGTGACTTTCAGGCAGCTGTTTTTCATTCACAGCACACTGTGAGGTGCTCAGGTTCTGAGAGTTGTGTTTCATGTCTCCCATATGTCCAATTGGTATGACATGGACATATACGAGTTCAGATGATGTGGTTTGTGGGGGATGGACATGTGCACCTGTCAGTTACATAACTTGCATTCCCCATGTCCTAGGATTGTGACACAGTGCAGACTGTTGTTGGCTGGCTGCCATGGCCATGTGACTGGAGACAGTGATGTATGACTTTGCACGCATGCCTGTGTCATGGCATTAAACTTCCTAAGAGTGATCCTGCAGGGGAGTGACATGTGCAACATGCACCCCATTGTGGCATTGACTATCCGGACATGGGTGCATCATGGTGTCTGGTGCTGGTATGCATCACATGCATTTCTATTTAGACTCTGGCCATCCCTTTATCCGGACACCTGCACTGACTCAGTGGCAAGAGATGTGATGTGTGCATGTTCACATACTTCACTGTGTTCTCTGCAATGTCCAACAACTGTGTAGGTAGTGCATGTGTCCACACTGGGGTATTACCATCAGACAGGCACCAGACAGATGGGTGCAAGGGCAGGAGGGGTGTGAGTTCCATGGTTGACCATCAGACTGACAATTGGCTTCTCCGAATCTGTGTGAGGACTTTTGGCAATGTTCAACTAAGGATGCCAGGGCTTGCTCTGTAATGTGCTGTACTTACTGTGGTGTGTGCGGTCAGTGCAGGTGAATGATGTTTGTCTGTTTCCTAATTGTTTGCAGATACATCCACGACCACAGGAGGGGACAGCTCCACGGACCAGGAGGAGCTGCAGAGCCAGACTGGGTCAGCAGCCGAGGAGTGGTCGGAGGGACCCAGTGGCACGGAGGGCGAGGGGAGCCACACCGAGGAGTCCTCAGCACCATCCACCTCAGCTGAGGACCACAGCAGCTCGGAGGATGACTCCCTTGTGGAGGCGGGTGTCAGCAGCCACCACACCCCAGCTAGTCTGTCTGGCCCCGCCACCACCACCACCACCGCCCTCCCATTGGCTCCGATTCCAGAGGTCCGTGGAGGCTCCCGTGTTCTGGAGCGTGTCTCCTTCGTGCCAGGCACCGCACCCCCTGCCCCTGTGTCCCCTGCTGCCTTGAGTGAGGAGTCTGTGTACCTACTTCAGCAGCTCCATGTAGGGCAGACAGCAATGCTGAGTGTCCTCCATGCACACACCACTCTGTTGACACAGCTGGTGTCGTTCATGGAGGGCATCTCGACGGGTATGTCTGCCCTACAGAGGAGCAATAAGTCCATGGACTCCTCCCTGACGGCAGCAGTGTCCCTCCTCCAACAGTCCCTCACCCCTCCTACCTCTGCCCCATCCACACTTCCTGGCACCCTACCTGTCCAAAGCACATGCACACCTGCACAATCACCCAAACACACAGACACGAGCAGCCCAGACACACCCAAAAGAAAGGCAAGACGTGCACACAAGCATCCTCAGGGGACTGATACCACACACACAGGGGATGGGGAACAGACACACACACAGGCATCCACAGTCACTCCGCAGTCCTCCAAATCCTCTCCCTCCAAGACCCCTTCCTTTCCTCACCTGCAACCCCACCTACACAGCAGCTCTTCCTCTGTGACCTCGGCCTCTTCCCCTCCGATCCTGCTGATCCAGCATACCGGGGGAAGAGGAAGTCCACCCACACAGAGGGGAGTGCCCTCGCCCCCGGACACCCTCCCCCAGGCACAGGCAGACTGAGGACCCCATTCAGAAGTCCCCCGGACCAGGAAGGGCAAGACCCCACCACCACCACCACCACGCAGCTCCACCACCCAGTCTCTCTCCTCCATCCCCCAGGCCACCACTCCACAGGTTCCACCGCCACACCCTGCCCCAGGTTCCCCCACACACCGATACCGCATCCCCAAACTGCTTAGGCCCTCCCCCTGCCACTTGCTCTTCCACCCCCAAACCAGACGCTCTGCCTGTTTGTGCCACTGGTGTGGAGACCGGGTCCCCCCTCTGTCCTGCCCACCTCATCTGCCCCCCTTCCACTCCCTTGGAGTCATGCACTGCAGTGGAGTCCACAACCACCCCGTCTGACTCGGGCACTGCAGTGGGGACCCAGTCCACTCCATCTGACCGGCCCACTGCAGTGGTTGCAGCACCCACACCATCTGACTTGTGCCCTACAGTGGTGCCGGCCCCCCCTGAGTCAGACACCTCCACTGCAGTTGCCGGTGTCACTCCTGCACCCACCACCCCTTCACTGCCTCACTCTGGCATCCCCTGATCCTGTCCCTGCGGTGCCTGGCCTGCCCCTTGTATGCCCCTCCAAGGGGGATGTCCCCTGTCCGTACCAGTGCAGGCAAGCAATGGGTGACAAGTTGTCACATATCACCCTGTTGGGACTGTGTATTTGGACTGGCCATTGGCCTTAGTTTCTTTTGGACTTAAAATTTTAGTTTGATATTTGCTGAATAAAGCCTCTTTTTGTTTACTTGTGGTTTTTCTTTTGATGTACATGATGTAGATGAGTATCATCATGCATTTGCAGTTGTAATAGTGTTCAGATCAGGAAAATTAAGTGTTGCTGTGATGGACTCCATGTGGTCCATGGGATATGTGTCCTGATGTAGTCTGGATCTATAGCATCCTTTGCTGCAGTCTGAGGGTGTAATGTTCAGCATTTGACACAGGGATGTACGTTTTGCATTTGTTAATTAACATCTTTGTCTTACACTGATGCACATCTGGTGGGCTTACCACTGTTCAATGTTTCTATTTCCCTGACTGTGTGCCCATCTCCACTGGACATGCAGTTTAGCACATCAATGTTGAAGGACTCATCTGTGTATACAGTGCAACTTGCTTGACACGTGTTTTGGGTGTATGCAGATGACTGACGTGACACTCCCGTACCCAGGCTGACGTGAGCAGAGCCTTCAGTGTGTTGTAGTTGTTGACTCACTGACCGAGTGTTCTGCTGACATGTTTGAGTCGTGCACAGACAAGGTTTGGCACAGCGGACCTTCCACAGGAGTGGAGTGCCCTCATGGCAGTGTGTAATCCCGTGACATTGCCTGGGCCCGTGTTGTGTGTTGTGTAAGCATGTCTGTGCGTGTTCCCTTCCCTTTACCTACACAGGCTGTGTCCCTACGGATGTTCCTGTTTGTGATGCTTGCTGAGTTGTTCTGTGTTCATCCAGCATCTTGGTCCTGGTTTCTCCGGGATGTGGGTGCATGGCAAACTAATGTTCATCAGGTTGTCATCCCTAGTTGTCTTTGTTGTCAGGGCTGGGGATGTGGGCAAACGCAGATGGGACACAGTCAGGATTCCCCTTGGCACTTGTTGGTTACACAGGTCATGTAATTTACAGTTTCTGCCAGCTTTCAGTGATTGTGACACGTTGTGTGTGTGACTGCTGCCACTCCTCAGGGTCAGAGCTGCAATGTTGGAAGTTGTCTACGTGTGTTCTTTGTGGGTCACCTTGGCTTCTTCATTGGTGTGTGACTATGGCCGGGATCCCATTGATTGGGGTGGATTTCACGTCATGCCCATGTACCGCGTACTGTGCAGTGTGTCAGACATTCACGAGTCTTGTTGACTGGCCATGTGTGATGGGTTTCTGCACCTTAGTTCCCACCACCACCCCTGGGATTGTCATGGGTGCATGTGCAATGTCACCAGTCCATGTGAGCTTCACTGCTGCACAATGGTGGAGATCAAGGTGTGTGGTGTTGAGTGTGTGCAAATGTGAGTTGTTGCATGGCTAAACCCCTACCTCCATATTGGCCTTGGCTGGCAGGCCGTTTTGATTGATTTGTGCTTGTGTAGGTGTAATGGTAGTTTGTTGCTCAGGACACATGACTGTGGTTCACAGTGTGAATGACATCTACCTTTGTCATCACAGTGGGATTATCATGCAGGCTAGTGTCACCACAATGTGGGGTCCCTGGGGGTAGTGCTGTGGTGGGTCTGTCTCTTGCTGTGTTAGTTGCTGTTCCTACAAGCTTGTGTGACATGTGTAATTTGGGCTCCCTCTCATCTAACAATGCCTGTTTGCCCACATAGGGGAATCCGATCCATGAATTACTTTTGTATGGCACTGTATACACATCTGTGTAATTGGAATTCAGGCCTCCTCATGTGTTGTGTGGTTGCCTGGGGACACTGGCACACACCCCCATCACCTGTTGTGTTTGATATGCAGTGTGAGTCTGCCTGTTTGTGTTTGTGCATTTGCACCACTGCATTGGCATATCTTGAGTGTGCCATTGGCTGTATGTTGTTTGGTGGCTTTCCCCTGCTGTCCCTGGGACTCCTAGGTCATCAGTCAGCACAATAATCATGGTTTGTATGTCCCATTGCTGCCATGGTATGGTATTTGTTCACCTGACATCTACAGTCTCCACAGGATATCTACATTTGTGTGTCCATTGGTGCAGATATGTGGGTCTGCATTATGATGGTCACTTATGTCATTGTGTTATTTGTGAATGTTGACAATGAGAGCCCCCATGGGTGATGTTTGTATGCACATGGCCAAAACGATGTTTCATTGGCACTGCACTGTTTACCTCACCCAATCTATGTTGCTATGGGACACAAGCACTACTATGCCACTGATGTGTTTGTTGTTGTGTGACCAGGAATCATCCATGCAGTTTGGCTTTGGCAGCTTTTACCATGACTACACCTTACCTTTTGGTCACTGTGGTGATGGGGCTTTAGGCCCCATTGCCACACTGTTCAAAATGTGCTTCAGCTATGGACCCCACACTTACCTTTTGGTCACTGTGGTGATGGGGCTTTAGGCCCCATTGCAACACTGTTCAAAATGTGCATCAGCTATGGACCCCACACTTACCTTTTGGTCACTGTGATGATGGGGCTTTAGGCCCCATTGCCACACTGTTCAAAATGTGCATCAGCTATGGACCCCACACTTACCTTTTGGTCACGGTGATGATGGGGCTATAGGCCCCATTGCCACATTGTTCAAAATGTGCTTCAGCTATGGACCCCACACTTACCTTTTGGTCACTGTGGTGATGGGGCTTTAGGCCCCATTGCCACACTGTTCAAAATGTGCTTCAGCTATGGACCCCACACTTACCTTTTGGTCACTGTGGTGATGGGGCTTTAGGCCCCATTGCCACACTGTTCAAAATGTGCTTCAGCTATGGACCCCACACTTACCTTTTGGTCACTGTGGTGATGGGGTGTTCGAACCCATTGCCACAGTGGTCATGGTCGGCTTGCATTGTGGAGGCCACACACATTTATGTGTGACACATGTGATGGGGGTCACATTGTATGTTCAATGTCATGTTCAGTGTTGTAGGCATTTGACACAGACTACACACGCTTGTCATGGTGTTGGGGGGGATGTAATTTTCAGACATTCCTTATATGGGAGTATGCTGGTTGTGTCATGCATTACCCGTCCTATGAGTAGGGGTGGTGGTGGTGGCAGGCACCCAGCCCCCCATGAGTAGGGGTGGTGGTAGTGGTAGGCATCCAGCCCCCTATGAGTGGGGATGGTAGTAGTGACAGGCATCCAGGCCCCCCTGAGTAGGGGTGGTGGTAGTGGTAGGCATCCAGGCCCCTAAGGGTGGGGATGGTAGTAGTGACAGGCATCCAGGCCCCCCTGAGTAGGGGTGGTGGTAGTGGCAGGCATCCAGCACCCCCTGAGTAGGGGTGGTGGTGGTGGCAGGCATCCAGCCCCCATGAGTAGGGGTGGTGGTAGTGGTAGGCATCCATCCCCCTATGAGTGGGGATGGTAGTAGTGACAGGCATCCAGCCCCCCCTGAGTAGGGGTGGTGGTAGGGTGGTGTTAGTGGTAGGCATCCATCCCCCTATGAGTGGGGATGGTAGTAGTGACAGGCATCCAGCCCCCCTGAGTAGGGGTGGTGGTAGGGTGGTGTTAGTGGTAGGCATCCATCCCCCATGAGTGGGGATGGTAGTAGTGACAGGCATCCAGGCCCCCATGAGTAGGGGTGGTGGTAGTGGTAGGCATCCATCCCCCATGAGTGGGGATGGTAGTAGTGACAGGCATCCAGGCCCCCTGAGTAGGGGTGGTGGTAGTGGTAGGCATCCAGGCCCCCTGAGTAGGGGTGGTGGTAGTGGTAGGCATCCATCCCCCATGAGTGGGGGTGGTAGTAGTGACAGGCATCCAGGCCCCCTGAGTAGGGGTGGTGGTAGTGGCAGGCATCCATCCCCCTATGAGTGGGGATGGTAGTAGTGACAGGCATCCAGGCCCCCTGAGTAGGGGTGGTGGTAGGGTGGTGTTAGTGGTAGGCATCCATCCCCCATGAGTGGGGATGGTAGTAGTGACAGGCATCCAGGCCCCCATGAGTAGGGGTGGTGGTAGTGGTAGGCATCCATCCCCTATGAGTGGGGATGGTAGTAGTGACAGGCAGCCAGGCCCCCTGAGTAGGGGTGGTGGTAGTGGTAGGCATCCAGGCCCCCCTGAGTAGGGGTGGTGGTAGTGGTAGGCATCCATCCCCCCATGAGTGGGGATGGTAGTAGTGTCAGGCATCCAGGCCCCCCTGAGTAGGGGTGGTGGTAGTGGCAGGCATCCATCCCCCTTTGAGTGGGGATGGTAGTAGTGACAGGCATCCAGGCACCCCTGAGTAGGGGTGGTGGTAGGGTGGTGTTAGTGGTAGGCATCCATCCCCCCATGAGTGGGGATGGTAGTAGTGACAGGCATCCAGGCCCCCATGAGTAGGGGTGGTGTTAGTGGTAGGCATCCATCCCCTATGAGTGGGGATGGTAGTAGTGACAGGCATCCAGGCCCCCTGAGTAGGGGTGGTGGTAGTGGTAGGCATCCAGGCCCCCCTGAGTAGGGGTGGTGGTAGTAGTAGGCATCCATCCCCCATGAGTGGGGTTGGTAGTAGTGACAGGCATCCAGGCCCCCTGAGTAGGGGTGGTGGTAGTAGCAGGCATCCATCCCCTATGAGTGGGGATGGTAGTAGTGACAGGCATCCATGCCCCCTGAGTAGGGGTGGTGGTAGGGTGGTGTTAGTGGTAGGCATCCATCCCCCCATGAGTGGGCATGGTAGTAGTGACAGGCATCCAGGCCCCCATGAGTAGGGGTGGTGGTAGTGGTAGGCATCCATCCCCCTATGAGTGGGGATGGTAGTAGTGACAGGCATCCAGGCCCCCCTCAGTAGGGGTGGTGGTAGTGGTAGGCATCCAGGCCCTCCTGAGTAGGGGTAGTGGTAGTGGTAGGCATCCATCCCCCCATGAGTGGGGATGGTAGTAGTGACAGGCATCCAGGCCCCCCTAAGTAGGGGTGGTGGTAGTGGCAGGCATCCATCCCCCTATGAGTGGGGATGGTAGTAGTGACAGGCATCCAGGCCCCCCTGAGTAGGGGTGGTGGTAGTGGTAGGCATCCAGGCCCCCATGAGTAGGGGTGGTGGTAGGCATCCATCCCCCTATGAGTGGGGATGGTAGTAGTGACAGGCATCCAGGCCCCCATGAGTAGGGGTGGTGGTAGTGACAGGCATCCAGCACCCACTGAGTAGGGGTGGTGGTAGGGTGGTGTTAGTGGTAGGCATCCATCCCCCATGAGTGGGGATGGTAGTAGTGACAGGCATCCAGGCCCCCTGAGTAGGGGTGGTGGTAGTGGCAGGCATCCAGCACCCCTGAGTAGGGGTGGTGGTGGTGGCAGGCATCCAGCCCCCATGAGTAGGGGTGGTGGTAGTGGTAGGCATCCATCCCCCTATGAGTGGGGATGGTAGTAGTGACAGGCATCCAGCCCCCCTGAGTAGGGGTGGTGGTAGGGTGGTGTTAGTGGTAGGCATCCATCCCCCATGCGTGGGGATGGTAGTAGTGACAGGCATCCAGGCCCCCATGAGTAGGGGTGGTGGTAGTGGTAGGCATCCCGGCCCCCTGAGTAGGGGTGGTGGTAGTGGTAGGCATCCATC
This sequence comes from Calotriton arnoldi, assembly GCA_963921515.1. Classification (NCBI taxonomy): domain Eukaryota; kingdom Metazoa; phylum Chordata; class Amphibia; order Caudata; family Salamandridae; genus Calotriton; species Calotriton arnoldi. The sequence continues at coordinate 44,351 of CAWUFW010022919.1, forward strand.
CCCCCATGAGTGGGGATGGTAGTAGTGACAGGCATCCAGGCCCCCTGAGTAGGGGTGGTGGTAGTGGCAGGCATCCATCCCCTAAGGGTGGGGATGGTAGTAGTGACAGGCATCCAGGCCCCCCTGAGTAGGGGTGGTGGTAGTGGCAGGCATCCATCCCCCTAAGGGTGGGGATGGTAGTAGTGACAGGCATCCAGGCCCCCCTGAGTACGGGTGGTGGGAGTGGTAGGCATCCAGGCCCCCTGAGTAGGGGTGGTGTTAGTGGTAGGCATCCATCCCCCTATGAGTGGGGATGGTAGTAGTGACAGGCATCCAGGCCCCCCTGAGTAGGGGTGGTGGTAGTGGTTGGCATCCATCCCCCTATGGGTGTGTATGGCATTGGTGATGGCCATCCCACCCCTATGGTTATGCTGTTGCTGGTGTACGTCATTTGTGCATCCCTATGTGTGTGTGACATATTTCGGGTACGTGTCGTTTGTTTGTGTTGTTGGTGTTTGACTTACCATCTGCGCCGTCCGCGTCCGTGCCGGTCCCGGTAATAGATGTAGAGTATAGGTAGGACATGCGCGATGGGATTCATGCTTGGGTCGTCTCGTTCGGGTTTCGCGTGTTTTCGACTCGTACTCATCGCTGGCTTGTTCGTCTCGTAGCCGTGGATCTTCTTGTGGCGCGAATCGGAGCTTATGTACGGCTCTCCCGGATGCTCAAACATCGCGGACGTAGCGACGCGTTCGGTGCGTACGGAAGGCGCATCGTACTCGTCCGGCCGGAAGGTGCTGTGTACTTGGTTCCGTGCGACTCGAATCGGCGTTTACTGATCCGGCTCGGGCGGGGAACAGGAGCTGAAATGGGTAAGTACGGCTCGCTCGGAATCTGGGCTGTTATGCGCATCGTACTTGTTCGTTCGGACGAGTGTTCGAATCGGTCCGGGAAACACGCGTTCGGCTTGTATTTTTTCCGGACGAATACTGTTAGGTGCGCTTCCGGCCGAGATCGGAATCGACCCCTATGTGTCCTAAATATTCCATTGACGGCTTTACAAATTGCCACTTTTCCCTCTTGAGAACAACACCAGCTTTATCAAAAGCTGTAAGCACTTGTTTTAAATGTGGTCAAGCTCATTGCGAGAGCTTGCATGGATCAGTATATCATCCTGAAAAACAGAGACATTGGAAATACCCTTTAGTAATTCAGACATCAGTCTCTGGAAAACGGAGGCTGCTGAAGCCAGACCGAACGGCATGCAGCAGTACTGAAACGTCCCCAAAGGGGAAACCAATGCTGTCAAATGACATGATTCATGCGCCAATTCAACTTGATGATAGACGGATGCTAAATCAAGTTTGGTGAAGAGCTTGGCCCCAGAGATAGTTGACAACATCTCACTGATCTTGGAAAGAGGGTGTGAATCCACCCAGATCTCTTTTTTAAGAGCCCTAAGATCCACACAAACTCTCAACTCCCCATTCTTCTTCTTTGCGACTACTAAGGGTGAAAGCCACAGTGAGGACTCAACAGGCTCAATTATTCCTTTCATCCATAAACCCTCCAATTGATTTTCCAGCTCACCACATACACTAAAAGGGACACCTCTCAACTTATGTTTGACAGGAATAGCATTAGCTTTTGTCTTTATTTTGTGTTGAAATCCTACAATTTCCCAGTTCACCAGAAAACACTCTAGGGAATTCATTTAACAAATCCCCAATGTCATTGGAATCTATAATAACAGTGACCTGTTCCTTTGTACCAGGGCACAAAATCATACCAAAAAATCCCTGGTGGATCCATCCCAAGATGTTCAACCCCTTTACAGCAACATCAATTATTCCATAAATACGTCTCCCTTTAAACACCATGGTTTCCTCAAAGGATCCCTGGAGATCGATTTTTCTACCCTCAAAAGAAAATGGAGATCTATCATGCAGAGACAATGACCACCCAGGCCAATTGTGTTGGAAAAGCTCTTGGGTGATCATCGTGATCCTAGCTCCAGAATCTACCAAAAGGTAAAGTTGTTTTTCTCCCACCTGCACACAGACATATGGGTCGACACACATTTCCTGCTCAACGCTGTCCATATTGTCATGGCCCACCACCAAAACCATATCTTGGACTTCACCCATTCAATTGACAACATCAACCTCACAACAGTCACACACAGCTGAGATTCTACTTCCTTTACGTCTCACACTTTGACACACTTTGGCAAAGTGGGCAATTTTTGTGCAAAGTCTACATTGAATATTTTTCGCTGGGCAAGACCTACCCCTCTTTTGATGTGGTGGATTTCCACACCTAAAACACATGTTATTCTGTTTGAAAAACACATTCTGCTGTGCAGGATTATAAGGTGATGATGTCGGCGTGGCGGCAGCTTTAATGGTCTTCCCTTTGTTATCTTTGAAGTGCACTGCATTAACCTGTTCAACAACTTTGCCCTCAAGTTCTTTAGCTGACTTGATTGACGTCTCAATGCTCTTAGCAATCCTGATAATATCAGCGAAGAAGGATTCCCTAACAATAGTAATTTCTGTTTGATTGACTTATCAGTGCAGTGGCAAATAAACTGATCTCTAATAAGCTGCTCCGCAAAATTCTCAAACTGACATTCCTCTGCCAACGAGCGCAGAACAGAGATATACGTGTCGACATCTTCTCCTAGTTTTTGCTCCCTTTTGAAGAACTTGTGCCTCGAAAAAACAAGACTGGGAGCGACATCAAACCTTTGTACAAGTTTCTTTACAGCCTGTTCATAGACATCCAGCTCATCCTCCCCATCAACTTGAATATCAGGTAGGTGTTTAAATGTGGATCTACCCTCAAAACCCAAAGATTGCAACAATAGATATCTTCTCCTCTCCGATCTGAATCTGGACGTGCCTATTGCACCCAAGTAGGATTCAAATGCATCGTACCACTTCCTCCACTGTATCAGTGGATCTCCTGGAGTCTCCAAAAAAGGTGGTGGTGGATTAACTGACTGCATAGTACTTTAAACAAGCTTAAAAAAAAAACATGGTGATAGCAACGACCAACTATATGCAACCTTTCTTTTATTGGACTCAACAGATGTTGTATGTAGTCCCTTCTTTTTTTTTTTTGGAAACTTTCCAAGTGTACTTTTTCCCCCCAAAATAGAGCTAAATGAAAGTCAGACTTGTATAAACCTTTCCAGAAAGCACGTATTAATGTATATATATATATATATATATATATACAGGACGAGGAACTGAATTCCCACTTATAGGTTGTACACTGATCGTTGTGATCATAGCCTTGACTGTATACTCACGCCCTACCCTCCCCTCCTTTTGGTTGATTTTGTTTAGTTGCACCTCCTTTTTTCCCTGTCCACACATGTTATTATATGAGATAGACAGACCCGTAGCTCAATTGATTACAGCACGTTGGCAATCATGTAAGAGCACCGGAGTATGGCGGACCTTCCATCCAGCTCCTAGTCACTTTCCATACTCACTTGGGTACTACACCTGTATTGCAGTGAATTGTCGGTAGGTGGAATATAGCCACGAGATATTCCTCTAGTAACTACTACTTGAAAATAGGGCACTAGTCCCTTCACCATGCCACAAATGAGCAGTCCCCCTCCTTTTTTTGTTTTTTTTTTGTTTTGTTATATTGTAACGATAGTGAATAGATTTACCATAAAATGTTACAAGTTGGAGACTTTTCTAAACAGTTGAAATGCTACCATTGTATTAACATTCAAACAGCTGCGTCTGTTTTCACTATGCACCTTTTCACGTCATCTTTATATGTGCTTTTAACATTTCTTTTATGTTCATGAAACAAAAATGTGCACGTACCTTTAAATTGCAAAAAATGGAGGCGATGGTCATGTGACCAAGACCACGGACGTGGTCGAAACGCGTCGTCCTTGTCTGTCGTGAAAATAAACTGCTTTGACCGACCGAGTGGGCTCGCCTGGATTCTTTCCCTTGAGATCCTTTGCTGTGCGATATATACATACTGTTAGATTTGGGGGTCTCTAGTTGGCAGAGGTAGGTACCTTTGTCCAAATAGGGACCCTTGAGTCTAGTCAGGGAAAGTAGGTACACTTCTGAAAGAACCCCTGCTCACCCTCTTGGTAGCTTGGCACGAGCAGACAGGCTTAGTTCAGAGGCAGTGTGTAAAGCATTTGTAAACACATACAGTAATCAAGTGACAACACTACAAATGGACACCACACAGGTTATATATTTATAAAAATAGGTATACTTTATATAGATTTATCAGAAGACCATAAACGACAAAAATAATCCACAATACTGTCAAGAATGCTTAGTTCTGATCAAAAAGGCTTAATTCAAGGTTCTGTGCGAGTCGGTAGCCTTCTCCGGCCACTGCGATGTAAAGAACAAACAGAGTCTATCAAATCCAGCTGACCGCGTCGATATGGGCCAACACAGCGAAGACGGACTCGGTCACAGTACCTTTGACTTGAAGCGGCAGGCACGGGCGTGCGAGCCGGAAGGCTGTACGTCGTGATCGCGATGCAAAAATGGAAGCGTTGCAGGACGCGTTGTCCCTCGATGCGGTGCAGGCAGCGGCTCGTTGACGTCGTCGAGACGGAGTCGGTGAGACCAGGGCCGTGCGTTGCAGGGCGAGACGGTGCTTCGATGCGGTGCTGGCAGGTTGCGGTGCGGCGACGGAGCCGGATTCGGGAGCTGGCGTCGATCAGTCTGGACAGCGGTGCGAGTCGGGCGGTGCGTCGCTAAACATGCGAGCGGTGCCCAACTCCGGTGCGGTCACAGGACTCGAACTCAGCAGCAGTGACTGTGTCGGTCGGACCAGATGGATTCGGTGTAGCGAGGCATTGCAAGGTGCGGTGCTCACAGGTTACGGTGCAGGCAGCGGCTCGTTGACGGAGTCGGTGAGACCAAGGCCGTGCGTTGCAAGATGCAGGCGTTGCTTGATGCGGTGCCAACAGGACACCGAGCCGGTCGGGAGAGTCGGTCACAGCTCCCTACCTCTGTAGCCACTGAAACAGAGTTTCCAGCAGCAATTCACAAAGGGGGTGAAGTCCAATGGTCCTGGGACTTCGATCAGGGGGCAAGCTCTCTTCCAAGCCCTTGGAGATCCTTCACAAGTTGATGAAAGTCACAGCAAAGCAAAAGTTCCTTTCTCCTTTCTTTTGGCAGTCAGGCAAACCACTGCAGGCCAATCCCCCAAGCAGCACTTCAGGCTTAGGGATAGTCTCTCCTCAGTTTCTTCTTGGTTCCGCTCCTCAGCAAAGGTTTCTTCTTGTTCCCAAAAGTGATCTAATTTCTTGGGATCAGGGTCCCAATATTTATACCACAAAATCCTTTGTCCTCTGAGGGCAGAGGGGCCTTTGCCCAGTCCAAACCAGTTCTGGAGCACTCTGTTTACATGACTCCTTCTTTCCTTTCACAGTGCAGGGCAGAAACATCAGACGCCCCACAGGAGGTGGAGCCAGCATTGTGGAGGGAAAGCCCAGCCCTGGAGCACTTTGTTGACATGATTCCTTCTCTTCTTTCACTGTGCAGGGCAGAGACATCAGACGCACCACAGGGGGTGGAGCCAGCACTGTGGGGGGCAGGCACTGTCCTATTCAGGTCCCAGGTGCAACTCCTCCCACCCATCTAGATGCAGATCTCTCTATTCACCACTGGGCTGACTCATTCTGTCTCCTGGAATCCCCAGCCCTGTCACTCAAAAACACCAGACAAGGAATACACAACCTAGCAGAGGCAGGCTTTGGATAGTTAGACAAGAAAATACCTACTTTTTAAAAGTGGTATTTTCAAACACAGAATGTTAAAACCAACTTCACTAAAAGATGTATTTTATCATTCTGAGTTCAGGCATACTAAACTCGAATTTCCACCATGTTCCCTGAGTCAGTTAGGATTATAAAATGTAATAATCTAACTGCCCATTCTGGCCTATGGAGAACAGGTAGCCTTGCAATAGTGAAAACGAAAATTGCTGTAATTCACTATTAGGACATGCCACACACACCAGGGCATGTCCAACCTTATACTTACAATGCACCCTGCCATAGGGCCTACTTTAGGGGTGACCAACATGCAGTAAAGGGAAAGTTTAGGGCCTGGTAAGTGGGTGTACTTACCAAGTCGACATGGCAGCCCTAGGCTGCACACAGGCTCTGCAATGGCAGGCCTGAGACACACTTTACAAGCTGCTCCTGTGGGTGGCACAACCAGTGCTGCAAGCCCACCAGCAGCATTGGATTTACAAGCCCTGGGCACACTCAGTGCACTGTACTAGGGACTGACAAGTAAAGCAATCATCCAATCATGGAGTCACTAATACACAACACAATTTATCATGGGGAGCACTTGCACTTTGGCACTGATTAGCAGTGGCAAAGTGCCCATGAGCATCTAGTCCAGCAAAAACATATCGACAACAGTGGAGGCATTATGAAAAAAATGGAAGGGAGACCCACGCCAAGGATGCCAGGTCTAACACGTGTCCCCTCCAGCTGAAATGTGGGGAGAACTATCCTACCTCTAGGGAGTTCTCATCACTAAGGCGGAAAAATCTGGACAGACCATCAGCATTGGCGTGTTCTGTACCAGGGCGGTGTTCCACCATAAAGTCCATCCCCTGTAGGGAAATGGACCACCTTAACAGCTTTGGATTCTCACCCTCATCTGCATCAACCATCGGAGGGGCCTGTGGTCTGTCTGAACCCGGAAGTGAGTCCCAAACAGGTATGGTCTCAGCTTCTTCAGTGCCCAGACCACAGCAAATGCCTCACGCTCAATAGCACTCCATCTCTGTTCCCGGGAAGTAACCTCCTACTGATGAAGGCTACAGGTTGGTCTAGGCCCTCCTCATTGATCTGTGATAGAACAGCCCCTACACCATGCTCTGAAGCGTCCGTTTGAACAATGAACTCATTGGAGAAGTTGGGTGCCTGGAGCACAGGCGCCGTGCACATGGCAATCTTCAAGGTGTCAAAAGCTTTTTGACAGGCGTCAGTCCAAATCACTTTCCTGGGCTGCTTCTTGGAAGTCAGCTCTGTCAAGGGGGTAACAATGCTGCCATACCCCTTGACGAATCTCCTGTAATACCCGGTGAGTCCTAGGAAGGCTCTCACCTCTGTCTGGCTCTTGGGGGGCTCCCAAGCCAGAATGGTATCAATTTTCGATTGGAGGGGTGCCACCTGGCCGCTCCCAACCTGGTGTCCCAAGTACACCACAGAGCCCTGCCCAATCTGGCACTTACTTGTGTTGATTGTGAGGCCTGCCCTCCGCAGTGCCATCAACACTTCCCAGAGGTGGCGCAGATGTTCTTCCCAACTGGCACTGAACACTGCGATGTCATCCAGGTAGGCGGCACTGAAATCCTCCAGTCCAACCAACACCTGGTTGACCAACCTCTGAAAGGTGGCAGGGGCATTCTTCATCCCAAAGGGCATCACCCGGAACTGGTAGTGCCCATCTGGTGTGGAGAATGCTGACCTCTCTTTGCCCCATCAGTCAAGGCGATCTGCCAGTACCCAGACGTTAAGTCAAACGTGCTGAGGTACCGCGCAGCCCCTAACCGATCTATGAGCTCATCAGCTCTGGGGATGGGGTGTGCGTCAGTCCTGGTGACGGAATTGAGTCCCTGTAGTCCACACAGAACCGGAGTTCTGGTGTGGCACCAGGCGCGGCAGCCTTTGGAACCAAGACCACTTGGCTGGCCCAAGGGCTGTTAGAGGACTCAATCACCCCTAGCGCAAACATCTTGGAGACCTCCTCCTTGATGCAGGCTCTGACCCTGTCAGTCACCCTGTAAGCCTTGTGCTTCACAGGAAGACTGTCCCCAGTGTCCACATCATGGACGCACCAATGAGTGACACTGGGAACCAGGGAGAACAGGTCAGGGAACTGTCCCAACAGCTGGCGACAGTCACCCTGCTGCTCAGGTGTCAGGGAGGTAGAGAGGTTTACTCCCTCCACTGATCCATCTTGCTCTCGGGCTGACAGGAGGTCAGGAAGAGGCTCGGTCTCCTCCTCCATCCCATCATCTGTAGCTAGAGCATGCCCACTTGGGACCTCTCCAAGTGGGGCTTCAGGCGGTTCACATGCAGGACCCGCAAGGGGTTCCTGGGAGACTGCAAGTCCACCAAATAGGTAACTGGACTCTTGCGCTCCACCACCGAAAAGGGCCGGTCCACCTATCCTGGAGCGCACAAGGCTCCACTGGGGCCATGACCCACACTTTCTGACCAGGCTGAAGCTCGACCAGAGTGGCATTCTGGTCGTACCACCGCTTCATCTCCTCCTGGCTGGCTTCCAGATTTGCCTCAGCAAGCTCTCTGAAACGCCTAGTCTGGTTCCTGAAGGCCAGCATGTAACTGTATACATCCTGGGGAGGTTTCCTGGGAGATTGCTCCCAGCCTTCCTTGACCAAACTCAGAGGTCCTCGCACCGGGTGTCCATAGAGGAGCTCAAAGGGGCTGAACCCTAGAGACTTCTGTGGCACCTCCCGGTATGCAAACAACAGGCAAGGTAAGAGGACGTCCCATTTACGCCTCATGGGTTCTTCCAGACCCATAATCATGCCCGTGAGGGTCCAGTTGAATCTCTCAACCAGCCCATTTCCTTGAGGGTGGTAAGGAGTGGTGAACTTGTAAGTTACACCGCACTCCTGCCACAGGGACTTCATGTACTTGGACACGAAGTTGGTACCTCTGTCAGACACCACCTCTTGAGGGAATCCCACACGTGAGAAAATTCCCATCAGTGCCCGTCCCACCACGGGGGCCATCACTGTCCTGAGAGGGATGGCTTCAGGGTACCGGGTGGCATGGTCCACCAAGACCAGGATAAACCTGTTGCCCATGGCTGTCTTGGGGTCCAGTGGCCCCACAATGTCAATACCCACCCGTTCAAAGGGGTGCTGACCACAGGGAATGGTTGGAGAGGAGCCTTCTGCTTCTTCCCACTCTTTCCACTTGCCTGGCAAGTCTGGCATGTCCTGCAGTGAGTGGCGGCACTCCTGCGCATCTGGGGCCAATAGAAATGGGTGACAAGCCTTTCAAAGGTCTTGTCCTGCCCCAGATGTCCTGCTAACGGTACATCATGAGCCAACCCCAGTAGGAAGGCTCTGAAGCGCTGGGGTACCACCAGCACACGGGCTGACCCAGGCTCAGCAACCTTAGGCTCGCTATACAGGAGACCACTCTCCCAGTAGATCCAATGTGATCCAGACTGATCACCTGCTGCCTGGTTTGTGGCCTGTTGCCGCAAACCCACAAGAGAAGGGCACTTGTTCTGCTCCTCACAGAACTCCTCCCTGGAGGGTCCTCCTTCTTGCTGCCATTGAGTCTGCTCAGGCAGGTCCCCCAGTTCGGCCACTTGCTCCCCTGTAGGTTCCAGAGCATCCCTATCAGGTTCTGCTTCCTCCTGGACCGTGGGAACTACGGGGGCTGGTTTCCCGCACCCCCTGCCTCTTCTCTTCAAGGCAGGCACCTGGGCCACCCTCTCAGGCTCCAGGTCCTCTTGAACACCTCTACTGGCTGCCATAGACCGAGTGGTTGCGCACACCCACTCAGGCAGACCCAACATCTCTCAATGAGACCTTCTCTCCACCTCTGCCCAAGGTGAACTTTCTAAATCGTTGCCCAACAGACAGTCTACAGGCATGGCTGGCCTCACAGCTACTTGAAAGGTACCTGAGACCCCCCCCACTCAAAGGGAACCTGAGCCACTCTGCAGTGGCTCTCTGAGTTGTCCTCGGCAACTACTGGGCAGAATGCATTGGGGATCACCTGCTCTTCAGACACCAGCCGACAACTGATAGCTGTCACACTGGCTCCGGTGTCTCTCAGAGCCTCCACCCTTTGGCCATTGATGGTCACCCACTGCCTGTATTTCTTAGTGTTATCAGGCAGTTGGGCCCTGGGGACCATCTCACTGTCTCCTAAAGAGACCAAGGACATTGTTACGGGACCCCACCCACCTTGGGCACCCATCTCCTCCCCCAGGGCTACACTAGCTATCTGCCGGGGTGGTGCACCAGTGGGTGATGATTTTCCATACAAGGGACATCTAGTCTCCCAGGAGCAGTGGCCCACTTTACCACACTTAAAGCAAGTCTTGGGCCCCCTGTGAACAGGCTTATCTGTCGGGGCCCCTGGCTTCTTTTCAGGGAGAGGCTGGGAACCCTTCCCTTGGTTCCCTTGGGGATTACTTTGGGGCCCTTTCTGGAACTCCCTCTGTTTACCCTTGTCCCCCCCACTTCTCTGCTGGGGACCCTGCCCACCTTTGGCGGAGTCTCCCACGTGACCCTTGTGGACCCGGGTGCTCACCCAGCGGTCCGCCTCCTCAGCAAGCTTCCTAGGGTTAGTCAGCCTACTATCAATAAGGTGCTGGCGTAGCTCTGGAAAACAATTTCCTGACAAGTGCTCCCATGCAATCAAAACAAAGAGCGCGTCAAAATCATTCACTTTGCTACCCTTCACCCAACCATCCAATGCTCTGCAAAAAAAGTCACATATTCCACCCAAGTACTTGACTCCAACTTTTCGCAATTTCTAAACCTCTGCCTATACAGTTCAGGAGTCAAACCATACCTAGACATCAATGCTTCCTTCATATGGCTATAAGAATTGTGGACTTCAGAGGGCAAGTCTAACAAGGTATCCCTCCCCTCACTAAGGAACTGTCCCCACAGCCCCGCTCCCCAAACCTTCTCAGGGACCCGGTGGGAGGACATAGCTCCCTTAGGCTATGAATACAGGAGACCATTCTCCCAGTAAATCCAATGTGATCCAGACTGATCACCTGCTGCCTGGTCTGCGGCCTGCGGCCTGTTGCCTCAGACCCACGAGAGAAGGGCATGTGTTCTGCTCCTCGCAGAACTGTTCCCTGGAGGGTCCTCCTTCTTGCTGCCAATGGGTCAGCTCAGGTAGGTCCCCCAGTTCAGCTACCTGTTCCCCTGTAGGCTCCAGGGCATCCCCCTCAGGGTCTACCTCCTCCTGGACCGTGGGAACTTTGGGGGCCGGTTTCCCACGCCCCCTGCCCCCTCTCTCTCTCCGGCAGGCACCTGGGCCTCCCTCTCAGGCTCCAGGTCCTCTTGAACACCTTTAGCTGCCATTGACCGGGTGGTCACACATGCCCAATCAGGCAAGCCCAACATTTCTAAATGCGCACTCCGCTCCACATTAGCCCAAGGTGAGCTCTCCAAATCGTTCCCCTAACAAACAGTCAACAGGCATGGCTGGCCTCACAGCTACTTGAAGAGTACCCGAGACCCCCCACTCAAAGGGAACCTGAGCCACCTTGCAGTGACTCTCTGTGTTGTCAGCGGCAACAACCGGATAGAATGCATCAGGGACAACCTGCTCTTTAGACACCAGGTGACACTTGACAGCTGTCACACTGGCTCCTGTGTCTCTCAGAGCCTCCACCCTATGGCCATTGATGGTCACCCACTGCCTGTATTTTTAGTGTTATCAGGCAGCTGGGTCCTAGGGACCATCTCAGAGTCTCCTAATGAGACAAGGGAAAACACTGTGGGATCCCCCCACATTGGGCACCCCACTCCTCCCCCAGGGCTACACTAGCCAACTGCCGGGGACTGCACCAGTGGGTGCTGGTTTTCCATGCAAAGGGCAACGAGGATCGTTTGCCTTGTGGCCAGGGGCGCCACACTTGTAACACACCAGTGGTCCCTGGTGAACAGGGGGCCTGTCAGGGCCACTGGCTTCTTCTCAGGGGGAGGCTGGGAACCTTTCCTTGGTTCCCTTGGGGTCTACTTTGGGGCCCTTTATGGAACTCCCTCTGTTTACCCTTGTCCCCCCACTCTTCTGCTGGGGACTCTGCCCACCCTTGGCGGAGTCTCCCACGTGACCCTTGTGGACCCGGGTACTCAGCCAGCGGTCCGCCTCCTCAGCAAGCTGCCTAGGGTTAGTCAGCTTACTATCAATAAGGTGCTGGCGTAGCTCAGGAAAACAATTACTGGACAAGTGCTCCCAGGCAATCAAATCAAAGAGCGCCTGAAAATCAGTCGCTTTGCTACCCTTTACCCAACCATCCAAGGCTCTGCAAAAGAAGGTCACATATTCAACCCAGGTACTGCCTTCAATCTTCTTACAGTTCCTGAACCTCTGCCTATAAAGCTCAGGGGTTAAACCATATCTTGTCATCAATGCATCTTTCATGTGGCTATATGAATTATAGACTTCAGAGGGCAAATCCAACAAGGTATCCCGCCCCTCACTAAGGAACCGTCCCCACAACCCCGCTCCCCAATCCTTCTCAGGGACCCGGTGGGAAGACATGGCTACCTCATAGGCTTTAAACCACTGCCCAATGTCATCATTTTTAAAAAATTCCTTAACCACATCTTTTGGAATATACACCCTAGCTTCAACAGGCACAGGCGGTACACTGCCACCAGAGGGAGTAATCTCTAAGCTTTTGGCCTTCAATTCCAACTCCCTCAAAACCTTCTCATGTTCAAACTGCATTTTCTTTTCTTCTAGGGCTAATTTCCTAGTTTGCATTTCAAATTCTAACTGCCCATTCAGCTTGAGCTTTGTCAGCTCCATTTCGTGCATCCTACTCTCTTTCCTATCCTCCAACTCTTCTGGAGACAGACCTCTGGCAGAAACACTGCTACCTACTGGGGAAGGTGGTCTTCCAGCCCCTAGACCCAATAGACCTGCCAGCTGCCCTTCTGCATTCTCAGCCCTCTCCACAGGGGCACTCCTTGATTCGACCCAGGCCCTCAGCGCCTTTTGGAGGTCCTCCTTCCTGGAGAGCCCGGTCATGGACACTTTAAACTTTTTGCAGAAATTCTTGAGCTGCTTGAGGGTGTAGCATTCTAGCCTCTCCTCTTCCCAATCACACTCAACAGAGGCTACTGATGCTGGTTTCTCCATGGTGATTAAACTTGGCAGTTGCAAAAGTAGAAAATCCCAGAGAAAATGCTATCAAAGAGTATGTGGTTGCGTTTTGGTCTGCACTCACTAAGTAGTGTTCACCAATTACTGTACATGAGTCACAAATGCAAGTCCAGAATCCTCACCGCTGACCACCAATGTTAGATTTGGGGGTCTCTAGTTGGCAGAGGTAGGTACCTTTGTCCAAATAGGGACCCTTGAGTCTAGTCAGGGAAAGTAGGTACACTTCTGAAAGAACCCCTGCTCACCCTCTTGGTAGCTTGGCACGAGCAGACAGGCTTAGTTCAGAGGCAGTGTGTAAAGCATTTGTAAACACATACAGTAATCAAGTGACAACACTACAAATGGACACCACACAGGTTATATATTTATAAAAATAGGTATACTTTATATAGATTTATCAGAAGACCATAAACGACAAAAATAATCCACAATACTGTCAAGAATGCTTAGTTCTGATCAAAAAGGCTTAATTCAAGGTTCTGTGCGAGTCGGTAGCCTTCTCCGGCCACTGCGATGTAAAGAACAAACAGAGTCTATCAAATCCAGCTGACCGCGTCGATACGGGCCAACACAGCGTAGACGGACTCGGTCACAGTACCTTTGACTTGAAGCGGCAGGCACGGGCGTGCGAGCCGGAAGGCTGTACGTCGTGATCGCGATGCAAAAATGGAAGCGTTGCAGGACGCGTTGTCCCTCGATGCGGTGCAGGCAGCGGCTCGTTGACGTCGTCGAGACGGAGTCGGTGAGACCAGGGCCGTGCGTTGCAGGGCGAGACGGTGCTTCGATGCGGTGCTGGCAGGTTGCGGTGCGGCGACGGAGCCGGATTCGGGAGCTGGCGTCGATCAGTCTGGACAGCGGTGCGAGTCGGGCGGTGCGTCGACGAAACGTGCGAGCGGTGCCCAACTCCGGTGCGGTCACAGGACTCGAACTCAGCAGCAGTGACCGTGTCGGTCGGACCAGATGGATACGGTGTAGCGAGGCGTTGCAAGGTGCGGTGCTCACAGGTTACGGTGCAGGCAGCGGCTCGTTGACGGAGTCGGTGAGACCAAGGCCGTGCGTTGCAAGATGCAGGCGTTGCTTGATGCCGTGCCAACAGGACACCGAGCCGGTCGGGAGAGTCGGTCACAGCTCCCTACCTCTGTAGCCACTGAAACAGAGTTTCCAGCAGCAATTCACAAAGGGGAGTTTGAAGTTGAAGTTTATTTATTTTTTGCTTGATTAGTTAAAATCTTTGCAAATACATAACAAAAAATTCCCCTTGTACACAAATAGATACAATTAAAAACAATTAAAAACACTTAATGTGGTGTTAACTATTTTAAAAAGATTCTCATAGACTCTTACGTCTCATAAAATACTGGCTAGCAGTGACGACCACAATTTCTTAGAACAAATGCTCAGCTTAACGAGGTCCATTGTCCAATTTAGAATTTGGGTAAGTGAAGTGCAAGTAGGACTAAAACAGAGTAGACTCTTAAAAGTTTTTTAGCATGTTCCTGTTGGCAACAGAGTTTTAAGTTTCTTAGTTACCATTTCAAAAACTTTTGTTAGCCGACAGTTAAGCTGAACGTCAGTAGGATTGAAGCAGAGCTTCACTGCCTGCCTACAGGTCCGGATGCCGTAATACCTAAAAAAGGGACGTAACAAAATACATCTTATGTCCTTTAGGTTAGAACAGTTGCAAATAACATGAGTAATATCTTCCTTTCCATTTCCACATAGTCGACAGGTCGGAGTTCCGCCATCCCTTTCCCATGGGGGAAGATGAGGTTTGATCGCAATTACCCCCATGCGCAGCCTTAGAAAGTTTTCCTTCCTGCTTATCTTCATTCCGGCACTCAAGTAGGCTTGGGGTTTTGGCCCTACATAGTCACTGAGCACTATCCAGCCGTGTGCCTTTTTAGTGAGAATTGCTTTGTCTTCTAAGACAGATAGCGTGGATGTTGTTTTTCTTACTGCTTTTTTAAAGGAAAGATGATCCGTTGGTACGGCCCAGAGATCGGACAGGCCCAGTGTCTCAATTGAGTCAAGCAAATAATCCCTGGCTGGGCATATTTCCTGATTTTGCAAGGCTTTCCAAAGATGGAAGTTTAGCGACCCTGCCACGGCGCTTCGGATTTTATGCCAACTTTTAACATAGGTGCTCCTTCTTTCTAACGTTTGTCTTTGGATCCCAAATTCTAACTGGATTTGAGCCGGAGAGACATATTTTGGGAGATGGAAAATTGCTCTGTAAGAGTTGGCTATTATAACGTCTAAAGCTGCTGCATCTTTGCCTTTTAGAGCCTCACTCCCATATGTCAATGTAGGCAGCAGTTTGGCCCTCAGGACCTGTAAAAATGGACCAAGCGTAAGGTCAGGAAGGCGTCTCTTCAATTACTTCAGTGATAGGTAAGTCATAGTCCCCTTTCTTCGCATGGACTCTAGATGACGTTTAAATGAGCTTGTGTGATCCATTAATATTCCCAAGTATTTATAGCTTTGTACTTGTTCCAAACGTTGGCCATCAAGGAACCAGCTGTTGATCTTCTTTTATGGTAATTGACTGCCATAATTTTGGACTTCTTAAAATTTATTTTGAGGAGTTCGGTTCGAAAAGCTGCATGTTGTGTTTAATAGATGCTGAAGACCAATTGGTGTCCGACTAATTAAGACCAAATCATCTGCATATAACAGGTTTGACATTAGCTTATTCCCCAGGTTTGGAGCATGGGATACACAGCTGTCCAGCTCCCCAGGCAAGTCGGCCAGAAAGAGATTAAAAAGGAACGGGGCAAGGACACACCCCTGCTTAAGGCCTTTTGAGGTCATAATTCGTTTTGAGATGTGTAGCCCTGCACCTAGTTTGACCCTGATCCATGTCTCTGTATGCAACTGTTTTAGCCGATCCAAAAGTGTGGTTGGTATGCCCCATTTTTCCATTTTTCCCCAAAGTTTGGACCTATCGACATGGTCGAAGGCAGCTGTGTAGTCAATAAAACACAAGAAGAGAGGTGTTTTCGATACTTTGGCTGCATCCATTAGCAACGTGAGAGCCAATATGTTAGTTGTAGTTCCTTGGCTACTACAAAACCCAGTTTGATTAATTGGAATAATAGAATTATCTGAGGCCCAAGATGTTAACTCTTCCAAGAGTGTTCCAGCGTAGTATTTGGCATCGACATCGAGGAGGGCGATCAAACGATAATTGTTTGGGTCGTTCCTTTTGCCTTGTTTAAAGATTGGACTAATGATAGATCCCTTCCAAGAGTCTGGAATGATGACTCCGGTGTTTAAGCCCTTGAAGACTGATAGTAGAGCCTTACTCCAAAAGCCGGCGTCGTGTTTGTATAATATCGGGGGATCCCGTTAGGGCCGGGTGCTCCCATATCTCTACTCTTGATTATTAGACCTTTATCTGTTTTTCTGTGGGAGCATATCCTTCCTCTTCAGTGTAGTCTAAGAGGTTTAATTTACCATCCGACAGAGTCCCTCGTTGCTTTAGGATGTTAATGCTGCTGACCTGATGAACTTTGGATATGCAATTTAGTACTGTTTTCCCTTTAGTAGGGATTTAATTTCAGGTGCAGCAATGCCTGAACCCTTATTGAAATCCCTTCCATGTTGTTAAAGTGGGTAAAGAGGTACTCAACCCAGACCGCCTCTGTTATGTTGGAGTTGATTCCTGGGTGGGCCGGTCGATCTAACTTATGGATTCTTTGCCAAAACTTAGCGCTGTTCTGTTGCTTGGCGTCATGCAGTAGTTTAGCCCATGTTTCGTCATTCTTTTGCCTTATTTTACGCCACTTCCTCCTTCTCAATTGTGCCTTCATTTGTCGAAGGTGGTGAAGTCCAATGGTCCTGGGACTTCGATCAGGGGGCAAGCTCTCTTCCAAGCCCTTGGAGATCCTTCACAAGTTGATGAAAGTCACAGCAAAGCAAAAGTTCCTTTCTCCTTTCTTTGGCAGTCAGGCAAACCACTGCAGGCCAATCCCCAAGCAGCACTTCAGGCTTAGGGATAGTCTCTCCTCAGTTTCTTCTTGGTTCCGCTCCTCAGCAAAGGTTTCTTCTTGTTCCCAAAAGTGATCTAATTTCTTGGGATCAGGGTCCCAATATTTATACCACAAAATCCTTTGTCCTCTGAGGGCAGAGGGGCCTTTGCCCAGTCCAAACCAGTTCTGGAGCACTCTGTTTACATGACTCCTTCTTTCCTTTCACAGTGCAGGGCAGAAACATCAGACGCCCCACAGGAGGTGGAGCCAGCATTGTGGAGGGAAAGCCCAGCCCTGGAGCACTTTGTTGACATGATTCCTTCTCTTCTTTCACTGTGCAGGGCAGAGACATCAGACGCACCACAGGGGGTGGAGCCAGCACTGTGGGGGCAGGCACTGTCCTATTCAGGTCCCAGGTGCAACTCCTCCCACCCATCTAGATGCATATCTCTCATTCACCACTGGGCTGACTCATTCTGTCTCCTGGAATCCCCAGCCCTGTCACTCAAAAACACCAGACAAGGAATACACAACCTAGCAGAGGCAGGCTTTGGATAGTTAGACAAGAAAATACCTACTTTTTAAAAGTGGTATTTTCAAACACAGAATGTTAAAACCAACTTCACTAAAAGATGTATTTTATCATTCTGAGTTCAGGCATACTAAACTCGAATTTCCACCATGTTCCCTGAGTCAGTTAGGATTATAAAATGTAATAATCTAACTGCCCATTCTGGCCTATGGAGAACAGGTAGCCTTGCAATAGTGAAAACGAAAATGGCTGTAATTCACTATTAGGACATGCCACACACACCAGGGCATGTCCTACCTTATACTTACGATGCACCCTGCCCTAGGGCCTACTTTAGGGGTGACCAACATGCAGTAAAGGGAAGGTTTAGGGCCTGGTAAGTGGGTGTACTTACCAAGTCGACATGGCAGCCCTAGGCTGCACACAGGCTCTGCAATGGCAGGCCTGAGACACACTTACAAGCTGCTCCTGTGGGTGGCACACCCAGTGCTGCAAGCCCACCAGCAGCATTGGATTTACAAGCCCTGGGCACACTCAGTGCACTGTACTAGGGACTGACAAGTAAACCAATCATCCAATCATGGAGTCACTAATACACAACACAATTTATCATAGGGAGCACTTGCACTTTGGCACTGATTAGCAGTGGCAAAGTGCCCATGAGCATCTAGTCCAGCAAAAACATATCGACAACAGTGGAGGCATTATGAAAAAAATGGAAGGGAGACCCACGCCAAGGATGCCAGGTCTAACACATACATATACATATACGCCTGAAGCGTACAGCACGCAAACGTCGTAATTCAATGTAACTTTAGCTGAATTGTCCCAATTGCACAAAATAGGCGCTGGTTTTTTCCCTTTTTTCTATGGTCGGTAGGCACATTCCATGGCAATACATTGATCCAGAGACTTTCCCAAACTTTTAAGATGGCCGCCATGGTTTTTATGGAAATAGAGCTTGCAACTTTGCCCACATGCGTCATCCTCGCATGCGCAGACACCCTTACCTAGGGTTGAACGACCTCCTTCTGCCAATGGCTGCAAGTTCCCGGCTTGTTTCTACAGGAATTTGAGGTCCGCCGGTATTCGACTTCCGATCTTTCCTGATGCTGTGCTGCTCCGTTAGCCGAATATATTACCGCATGATATCCTCCAATGTGCCGCTGCTCTCCCCCTCCGCTCTCGGAAGTGGGGGACGACTACGGGACCGCTACTCACTGCCGCATCGTACTGAAGTTCCAGTAAGCTCAAACAGCTTATCTTGTAGATAGTACTAGGCTGAGGGTTCTTGTCCTTCAAGGGTACACAGATTAAGCTCATCGCCATGTGTAATAAGTGGCACAACACATTGTTGAAAGTTAAAAGCTTTATTCAGATCCAGAGACAAGTACCCTTGACCCCTCCAGGCAAGGATCAACAGAGCCAACGGTCATTCTCTCGAACTATGCGAAAGGCAGCGTTCGAGAGCAGCATGCACATATAATGAAGAATCATCAACAAGCAGTGCATACATAAAAGAAAACAACAGAAATCTAACAAGTGTAGGGCAAGACTTACAACTATCCTTTTTTAAATACATTTATATATAGTAGGTACTGACAGGAATGACTATTTTCTGAAGGGCTAATCTCCACACCTTCAAGCAAGCTCAGGAATAGATAGCGCAAGGCTACTAAATTCAGATTTATAGTACAATACATTATTTCGTGATTTCTGTGCCTAATAACAGTATTGTATGTATTTTATTTCATCACTAATCAGAGAAATGAAGTGATTAATAGCGGTACTTTATTGAAATGCAATGATTTCCTTTTAGGTCTCGCATAGCGTTGCAGCGCAACGCGCTGTTCGCTTTGCGAGACATGCAGTATACAGTATAGTGGGGAAGCTCCGCCCACTTTCCGACCATGCTTTTCATTGGCTTGAATCATAAATGCTGCATTTTGATTCGTTTTCGGCTTGTTAGTCCCTCCTCCTGACGGCCATGTTGTCATTTATATCCTTCCCTGGCTATTGGCCCCTTTACTCCAAAATTATTTCTGGCCCTGTGTCCCCCCCCGCCCCCTCCCGCAGTCCGTGACTTTTCGCCCCCCAGCCCCCTCCCACTGCCGTTCGTGCCTTCCTGGACCCCCACCCTCCCATTTCCAATGCAATAGGTCTCGCGTAAATACGAGTCCTATTGCATTAAGAAATGCTTGTTTGTTGTGGGATTGGCTGGGTGATCGCACTCTTTTTGGTGTCGCGCGACATTGTGCCTGACCAAAACATGGCAATATGCAAAACACATGCGCAATACAGACGTTTTTGCTTTGATGTCTGTATGCTGTAGTCTCTTTTCCTTGTCCACGGCACCCTGTCACTGACAGCAGATACTCTTTGACGTCATCGCGCGTGGCCTACGTCTTCAGCTAGACATGGCGGCCACTGTACCAAGACGGAGAGGGAAGCGCACAAGTACCGGGGCCGGCTGGAGCTCAGCAGGAAGAGGAGCTGCCCCTGCAAGCCGTGCTGGTGGTGGATATCTTCAGTCCCGTGAGCAAGAACCGGGCTCGGGTAAGTGGGCTATACATTTTAAGCTTTAAAAATCGTGAGCGAGGTAATGATGCACTTCAGGCGAACAATCACCACTCCGACCCAAAAACTTCAAAATACGAAGGGAAAAAAAGGATGTTATTATTGCTACTGTAAATGAGTTTCTCGGTTTCTATGTGAATGGGTATAAAGGAAAATAACTGCAAAAGCGAGTCATAATGTAGGGTCGTAATGAAAAAGGCAACTGTTCCACCATAAAAACTCGAGCCGATTCCCGTGCGCCGGAAATTAGCTGCGTAAAATAAAGCTAATTAAACTATGGTACAGTCACCCTGCTGTCAGACCGCCAATCTGCAAGCAAAACAAATGCGGAATGAAATGATTCGGTTCAGCGGCCTCCCTCGTTCTGTTTTTTTCTCTTACAAAAATGGAAGAAACTTTTCACTTTCCCTCTCATATCAGCACTCTGTTGCGTACTTTATTTTTGTGAAGACCGCACTGGCTCCAAATGCCCCAAACAACTCCTGATGTCGCACAGATAGTTGCCGTCTGACCCTTTGCACACACCCCTTCTGCAGAAATTAATGAGCCACACTGTGCATTCTGTCCGACTTTTCTCCTCACGGTGTCACCTGGGAATTGTCCTCCTGTCTGTAGGGTTATCTGTGTGATCTTCGGCACGTCGGGAATCAACGAGTATCGTGATTTAGGGAGATGTGAAGCGCTAAACATCTGACTCTCAACAGAGCGACTGCTTTTATACAATGGCGGCGATGGAAGGGGTGGGCGCTAATGGAGACGGTGCATCACCTGTAAATGTCCCGCACCCCATTGTGTCTTACTGCCAGTGACATCCGCAGCCAAAAAAGACCAGACACTGTGGCTGGTAAGAAAGAGCATTGTTGTCAGTGACGGTAAGTTCTTCTTGTGCTGCCCACGGTTCTATCCTTAGTGACAATAAGGTCTTCTTTGTGGAAACAGACTCAGCTAGTTGTGGTTTGTTTCGGATTGCACAACAAACAACAACCCCCAGCTCTCTATGTGAAATCGGATCCGGTCTCTTTCTGCAGTCCCAATGTTCACTAACATTGGTATAATATTGGTTGTGCACGTGCAGAGGTCTGGGGGACTGTAGTACAAAGCAAGGAGCAGCACTGCACACTTTCTAACAGGAAGCTGCTTTTAATTGCCCCTCATTCAACGCTGCAGAGTGTCCTGACAAAATGACCGACGGCATTGGGAAAATATCAAAAATAAACAATCAAAAACATCTTCAAAAAACGAAACAGTTCTAACATGCATATTTTTTGTGACTACAATGGAAATTTGATGTCCGCACACGCAGATGCCTGGATCACTTTTCTTTATTACAAACTTCACACTGCACAGCAACAAAACCAAAATCACATCCCTCTCTACGTCCTATTTTTCCTCTCTCTGCCTCATTTCCTACATCTCTGCCTCACTTTCAACATTTTTGCCTCTCTTTCCCCATCCTCTATTTCCATTATTTCTCTCTATTTCAGCTTCTTTCACTTCCCTTTGTATCTTTCTCTCGCCGCTTTCTCACAGTGCTGTACCTCTCTCTGCCTCTGCTGCTGTCTTCTCCTCTCCTTTCTTCTCCTAGTCTTCTGGCTGTACCTTTCATTCTGTCTTGCCTTTTCTCTTTCTTGCTTTATATTCTTTTCTCTGATTCGTGACTTTTTTATCTCGCTCCTTTTATCACAACCTTCTCCCTGTGTTCTCTGCATCTGTTGCGGGTTTCTTCTCTCCTTTCTTCTCCACCCCCAGCCAGGCTCTTCACTGCATGTCGGGTGTTAAGTGTGAGACCCCGGCTGCATGAGCTACCCACAGCGATCTGAACTCACTCTAGCAGAGCAGTGTGAGCACCCCCAAGCATTGCAAGCTTCATTCGGCACTGTGCGATATTCCCAAGGCAGTTTAAACTGTCTCCTGCACAATAGTAGATTCTTCCCGCATTGCAAGCTTTCTCCAGCAGTGCCAGCTTCCTCCGGTAGCCTGAGCGTCCCTAGCAATGTGCGAGATTCCCGAGCATTGCAAGCTTCCTCTATCAGTGTGAGATTCCTTCAGCAGTGCGAGTTTCGTCTGCCATTGCTCTTCGACTCCAATAATGCGAGCTTCATCCAGCAGCGCGAGCTTCATCCAGCAGCGCGAGCTTCATCCAGCAGCGCAAGCTTCACCCAGCAGCACAAGTTCCCTCTGTCATTACTCTTGGGCTCCCACAATGGGAGTTTCTCCAGCATGGTCCTTTTCCTGCAGCACTGAGAGAAACTGTGAGCGCTACAAGCTTCTTCTAGCAGTATGAGCTTCCCAGCAGAATGAATGTCCTCTAGCAGAGCAGTGTGAGATTCCATAAGCATTGCAAGCTTTCTCCAGCAGTGTGTGAGATTCTCCCAGCATTGCGAGCTTCCCCCAGCAGTGCAAGCTTCTCCAGCAGTGCAAGCTTCTCCAGCAGTGCAAGCTTCCCCCAGTTGCTTGAGATTCCCTCCATGAGTGTACAATTCCCCCATGAGTGTAAAATGTCCCCATAAGTGTAAGATTCTCTTGGCTGTATGAGCTTTCCAAGGCATTCTGAACTTGCTCCAGTAGAGCAGTGTGAGATTCCCCTTGCATTGCAAGCTTTTTCCTGCAGTTTTAGCTTCCTCCAGTAGCCTGAGCTCCCCTAGCAGTGTGTGAGATTCCCCCAGGATTGCAAGCTTTCTCCATTATTGTGACATCGGGTGATGTGATATCGGGTATGAGCCCATACCAGGAACAGCAGTTCTTTATAAACGTGAACTGGGGTATAAAATGGGAGGGCTGGGGTCTGTATGCTACCTTCATGGGGTTCAATGATACAAACCTGCACAGTACGGAGGGCTAGGAGTGAAGTAAGGGAAGTGGCTACAAGGTGTAGTAGCATGCAGGGTGGCAGTGGCCATGGCAGGGAGTGACGTCAGCAGAATAGATTGTTGGCATGGAGTAGCTTAGGCATTAGTGATGCCAAGGAAGTAACGTGAGCAAAGTTGCTATTGCTATGGGTTTAGCGTGATGAGGAATATTGATAACAGGGGAGTGGCGTCCGCATGAGAGGCTGTTGGCCTAGTGCTTAGGGTGGGGATGCGGCAGGAGTGTGATTTGAACAGGAGAGACTGTTGACAAAGTATTTACTGTGGGATTAGTAAATGGTGATGGTGGTAGGGAAGTGACTTCAGCAGGAGAGCCGGTTGGCCTAATGTTTTGTGGGAGATGCAGTGGTAAGGTGGACAATAGTAGCAAAAGTGGGCGATAGGTTGGCCTGACGTCCGGAGTTAGTGCTTGACAAGACGGGGTGTTTGATAGCAATGGGCTTTAACTAAAAAGTGAGTGCAGGTGGTCCAATGGGTAATATGATGCATAGCTAAATACTTATAAGGTCCCAAAGGCGAGACCGATTGCATTGCAAATGCTTGTTTTGTTTTCTGTGCAGCATTTATTCTTGATAATAGTACAGTCTACTTTCTTTAAAAGAAAGCATAATGAACAACAATGAAAAAAAAACAATTCTTATTGCATGCATTCTAGATTTATCTTTATTATCACTAGCCTTCCTACTCAATTAGGTCCCTTCTCCATGTTTCTTCAGTCTAGGATTCCTAAGTATATATCCTGTTAAACTTTCTGTCAAATATTTGCCTGTTAGCCCTAGTAAAACTGTAGTTTGTGTGCTATTTTGGAAACGATATTAGGGTATGAAGCTCAGATACAACACCAAATTCTCTATCTTCCCTTAAATCAGTAAGGAAAATATGCAAACTGGACATCATTAATGCTAACTTGTTTTAAGCACATATAAAAACCTAAATACAACAATCTAAACCCACCCTTCTGACATGACCATGTTGCTCGAATATGAATTTACCTTGAAAAAACAAAGACAAGAGGCGGTTGGAAAAACAGGGACAGTTGATTAAATTAAACACTTTGGCTTGGAGTACAGCCCACAGAAACAGGTCTGAGGACTGTCTCAAAGTACAATCAATTTGTGCGGACTTATATACAGTTTTGGGTACAATAAAAGTACATCCGGCGATCCTTGTTTGGCAAAAGAATGTGGGCCTTGTCTGTGGAGTCATAAATAATTGATAACAAATGCAGTGGGCTCTGCCTTGCGTGGACATAATGTAGGCCAGTGGGTAGTGTGTGCAGATGTCTGGAATGAGGGGTGTGTGGTCACTGTGTGTACTATGTGTGCTGTGTCCTGATTGGCTTTGTGTTCCTAACTCCATGTGGCAACTAATTTTATGGTGTTTGGGAATACGCGTACCCCTCTGGCCATGTGTGCTTATTGGGGCTAATTTCCCTGGACCATTGTGGTATCGCTGCACTTACCCGGGGGATGGACCTAAGTTTCCTACTCGCACATTTGCTGCCATCACACCTGTGACCTGTCAATCAGTTACCGTGGGCCTGGATTGCAGAGCCTGCTTGATCATGTATTTTCGAGTCTGGGTTGATGGAGAGCTCATGACAACCGAATTTGACAATAGCGATGCAAGTTTGTTCGTATATGCGAGTGTACCATCATAATCAATATCAACATTCCCCCCTCTAGTTGAGTTTTTAACTACATTATCCAACCCTTACTTCATGAAAGTCACATTATTGGGGACATGTGGTTCTTCAGACTTGACTACTACTACTTTCATATTTACTTACATTTTACCTAATTTTTGCAGCAGGAAACCCCCAATTGCAGGAAACCACACAAGAACAATAAAAAGATAAGACTGGGTAACAGTGATGAGCACAATCCAGTCAGCCACTGTGAAGAAGGGTATGGACCCCCCTCCATTGATTTGAATGTCAGAAAATAGTCTGAATTTATCCAGAATGTTTTTGTACTGAGCCAAACCAAAATACTCAGCAGTTATTTTCTCTTGAGCCCGATGCAACAAAGTTGTCTTTTTTCCTAGCGGGTGTTGATGCAACTCTGACAGCTCTTCTTTGGGAATGACCAGGGTCGGGTGTGTATGGTAACGAGGGAGCAGAAGCCACACCATCCAGGGATGAGCTGAGTGTAAGCGAACTCGCCGCACTACCAGTAGTAATCCATCAGCATGGAGGTGACCCATTGCATGTTCAGAAAGTACAGCACTGTACCACAGTTCTCATTTGTTCCCAGTGGAATGGTTTCTTTGCCTCTGAAGCACAAGGAATACCGTGTAAGTTCCCATACAATTAAGGGTTGCCCCTTCCCTTCTAACCACGTATATCTATTTACTTCAGTGTCCCAGATTTCCTAACCTGGGGAATCAATGCTGTTATTCAACCCTGCCCTGCAAGACTCACTTCCCCTGGCATCATCAAGGTGGATGGCCCTACAATGGAACTCCATGTCTGGGGTCCAATTGTTATTAAAGAAGACAGCTCCAGAAATGCTAAGGGCCATCCTGGGACCACTGATGGATGTGGGAGCAGACATGTTCGTGCATTGGTATGGTAGTTTTGCTACCTCCAAGAATCTCTTTTTTGGAAAGTCTCGGGGCCAAACAGTATCCTCCCCTATAGTGTCCCTCATGCTCATCCTATCTAGCTTTGTTTGAATGTCGCTGGGCTCAGTGAATAGATACAATGCTATGGGATTGGTCTCGTATCGGGTCAGATTCACTACCACTCTTTTGGGTTCTACCTTGTCCGGTTGTATCTTGACCCTAATCCTACATAGATATAGGTGGAGAAGGCATTTTGCTTGTTCTGGGGCAAGCTCTTGGGACTAGTAAAGCCTGTCTGTGCCTACTACATGTGGTATCAGTGAACAGACGTAACCCAATCTGACTGTTGTCTTGGTGCCCACAGCGGTCATGTGCTGCTGATACCATATGTTATGTAAGAGGGCACTGAGTATTGCTTGTAGAATGCTAGTGTTGGGTTCGGTGTAATTGTAAGTGATGTCGGAGACGTCCCTATGCAAGCTCGGTGATAGCTTTGGGGTAGACTCCATCAGACTAGGGAGTGCATTGATGACAGATGGATGCAGAATTACTCATAGCAATTAAAGGGTACATACAAGTGCAACAATACATAACTTATGGAGCATTGTAGATCTTGGGGCTTAGATCCAGGGGAGGTGTTGGTGATCCTCTGGCAATTGGAAATGTCTTTAGTTCAAGAAAGTTCGAGGCAAAATGAAAGTTCCCTGTACCGTTGGTAGGTCTTAATTTGCATGCTTTAGATCCTGCCGGGGTGCTGAAGTGGCCACTGAAAAGGTGGTGCACTTAGATGTTCGATCTCAACCTGTTAAATAAGAGCTATGTTTGTGTGATTAGTTATAAACAGTACACCATTGCATGAGCCTTCATTTGTCTTCGTGGTTCCTGGGCTTTTCTTTTAAGGGGAATGCTTTTACCCATTCGTTCATGCCATTTTAGTGAGGCACCGGAAGGTGGCTCCAGTTGGGGTATTCAATTTTGAAAAGTGCATTATGGTATATGGGACACATTAATTTCTAGGGGTTGTTGGGCTTTTCATTTTCATGGAATATCAGGCCTCCCCCTTCTCTGTCCCTAGCTGGCAGTTAATTGGTGTAATATTTTTTACATGGTAATCTCATGAACATGGGGTGTTATTAACCCATCTAGAGTTACAGGGGCATCGTCAGCCCCTCTCTCCAAGGTGTACCTGGGAGGTGCTATCAGTGGGGGCGGTGTTTTGACCTACACGTGCGCAGGGTGATGTATAACGGAGGGGATGTTCGCAATTGAGTGCTGCTGGCGGTTACAACGTGCCCTGGGGTCACGTATATACCCCTCTAATCCTGGCATGCTGCATGCAATGTGGCCCTTCCAGTGGCGCCAGGTGTCTTGACTATGCCCCTTATCTCGAAATTTCCTTTTGGGCTAGCTTTGGGCTTCTTTCTATCTGTCGTTTGGGCTCTTCCCTAGATCTCTCGTGATTGGTTATCCCACTTTATTAGAAAAATGGAGGTGGTCGAAAAGCTGTACTGTAAACTCTGTGGGTTTCTGATATTGCAGTGTCTGAGCCTGAGCTTACTGTTTCCTTAGGATGGTGTGTGCAAGGCCTGGTGTGTTAGCTGACTGCTAGGCCTGGCAAGGTAGTGAGCGGATTCCCAGGATCTAATCTCACACTGAGCTGTGATTAACTTTTGAGGACCCCCCTTTTCCTCTGCACCCCCCTGTCCCCGGACCCTAAAAATTGTGAGGGAGAAGGGAGGAGAAAACATTGCTGTTTGGGGAACTCAGAATCTGAGGTCAAGGACTCGTCAAGATTTGTGTATGGAAGATGATGGGCTGGGGTAGTTGGCTGTTCAGGTGAACCTCCCTTCCTGACTGACTCAGCGCTGTGCGACACCTCGCAACCTGTTGGCTCTTATGCAGTGAAGGTGATGGGGTCTTCATTATCCTGAGCGAATGGGAACCCTGGCTCCTGACACCGGAGGGCAGACATCATTTTGGAACTGAAAGGGAACTCCACTGGCTGGAGGACTCCGGCGTTTGGGGGTACTGAGGTTGGAACCAGACGGCATGAAGGAATTTCTGGAGGCCAGAGAATGGTGTCCCTTCGATCAGGTTATTGGAACCCGTCCCAATTGGACTTGGTTGTGGGGACCTGGGGACCTGCTTTAAAGGCTGGATGGGGAACCACCCTGCCATCCCTCATCAGATTGCCCTCTCCTGGGGTGTGGTCAGTCAGGCCCGCCCTGGGGGATCAGCAGCAGAGTGCGGCCTAGGTTTCCGTGGACACCCTGAAATGGCAGACTCTAGCGAGGTTACCCGATCGACAGAACACGTTCAGCAGCCCTGACTTCTTTAATGCAAGTAATGGCTTGAATTCCCTAATGTTGTCTCATTGTTTCATCTTTTGAATTTTGATATTGTGAGTTTGTGGGGTGTGCATGAGATGGATGGCTCATTACTGGGAGTTTTGGCTTACTGTATGTTTGAGTTCTGTGTTTGTGCGAAGGCATTGCCGCCCAGACAGTTACCCATCCCTGCCGTGGTTGTGGCCCCAGTTCTATGATTGCTTCGTGAACTGTCGCCGCAGCATTGAGGCTCTGGCGGAGTTTTATATTGGCTGTTCCCAATTTACTTGTGGCTACACCGCTTGTAATACAGAAAATCAATCAAAAAGTTCCCCCTCGTGCCCAGACCCTAAATATACAGGAGAGAGAAAACACAAGGAATTGCGTTATCGGCACAATCAGTGGCATCACCTACGAAAGCCTGTCATGCCCTGATGAAGACCTCATTAAATACATCCCCGTCCATAATAGAGGTCGAAACGCATTGGCAAAAATCTCGGGGAAGAAGTTTGAGACCCTGCTCTCTATACAAAACAACACAGTTTATCTGTGGATATGGAATAAGCACTAAGACTGATCACAAAAAGAAATGATTGGTCAGGCAAAAAGAGAGAGGGAATCACAGAAACGTGTACTCATCCCCAGAGGGGGAAAACATTAAGTGTTGTGAGGTAAACAATAACCTAGACACCATTTACCCTCACGATTTTCATGGGACTTTGGATTTTTGGTTTAATTAATAATTCCTAAAAACATTTTTCTTTATGTTTTTTTGTCTATGTAGTTTTGTTCTTTGTTGATTAAATTAAATGTTGTATATAGTGTTAATTGTTATATGTATTGCAGATTGTAAAGACCAATAATTAATGAAAAATCTGTAATAAAAATAATTGCATAAAATAGATATGAGATTAATTCTCCAACACACTGGATTGATGTGGATGTTGTGTTAACATTTCTGTTGTTACCCAGTCCCTGTTGGGCAGGGTTCCCTGTCTGTGGCTGCTGTTGCCACGCGCTTTCCCAATTACCTGATTCCTGTTGTGGTGGTGCGGTAGCTAGCTGACTTCCCTGAGGCTGTGTGTATGGTTGGTTTGGGTCTCCCTGCGTTTGGTTTGTGGATTGGGGTTTTGCAGGGATTGGCCCATGTCTATCGACCTCTGCGCGTGATATGCTTTTATCTGGTATAGGTCGTCCATGTGGCCTGTCTGCGGCAATAATGACATTTTCCGAAGTCTGGTGATGAACAATCTCCCTGACTTCACCTATTGCAGTTGGGCTGAAACCCTCTGGGGTTTTGAGGTGGAGTCTGTAGGAAAGTAGGATCTGCTTCTTATGGTTACCCCCACTTTTTGCTTGATGTTGCACTGTTTTTGACTAGTCTGACTGGGATCCTGCTAAACAGGACCCCAGTCTATCTGCTTTCTCCTCTAAATTGTCACACATGTACTTTGGTACACTCCAGATTGGATACTGGGGTACCCTTTTAAGTCCCTAGTATATGGTACACATGTACCCAGGGCATAGGTACCCCAGAGGCCTCCCATGGGCTGAAGCATGTATTATGCCACCCATGAGATGCCATGCAAAATGGAACTCCAGGTCTGCTACAGAAACCTGTGTAATATGGTGCTTGCACCACTTACTTTAGATATAGGTTCACTATATTTATAGGTCACTACACTTAAAACTTATAAGTCACCCCTATAGCAGGTCTTATCAATCCTGAAGGCAGGGTGCTGGGTTTTTATTGAGAGGGTGCCCCTGCATGAGCAGAGCCTCTCTGCAGCCTTCGGAGACCATTCTCCCGGGTTGTCTGTGACTCAGCCGGACATATAGGTAAATGCTATCGCGAAAACGGCTGCATAGAAACATATCGTGTTTGGTATCAAACACCTTGGAATCATACTTCCACACTGGTAAACGGTGTGAGAGGTATGATTCCACCCTTCTGAAGCAAGCTTCGTGGGGTCACTGGTCTATCCGGTGCCAGCCTTCTCGACCCGGTTTGCACAAAATGGATGCTGCCGATCAGAGACACATTTCTGCCCTCCTGCCGCTGAGCCAAGCTTGAGCAGAGGAAGGCAGCACAATAGGCATCCTGTCACAGGGAGGTGTGACCACCACCCAGACAGGATTTAGTGTATTGGGGCTGGGTGGGTGCACTCTGAGAGTGCCTGAAAGTCTGCACTGGGGGCACATTTGGTGTCCCTGTGCATAGTCCAGCTCAAACCAGTTCTGGGAGCCCTTGGCTCCTGCTCTGGCACGAAACTGGACAAAGGACATAGGTGTAACCACCACTCTGTCCTGACCCTCCCCTAGGAGGGTCCCCCAAATCTGTCCAACCCTCTCCCATGGGTACATAAGGGCTTACCTGGCTGTAAGACTTTAGATTTTACGTGGACAAGATTCTACAAGAAGAAACCACTGACCTTCGACCCTCTGGACATTCTGGACTTCGCTGGACTTCGACTGGGCCCGACTTCGTCTCCTTCTCCGTCCAAAGCTTTGTCTGTGCCCTTGCTCCATACAGGCTCCATGTAGGACCTGTGGTGCACTAAGGACAACTGAAGAATCTCCCTTGGAGTGAAGGAGTCACTCCCCTGCCCTAGCAGGCACCGTAACGCAACTGACCGGTCTGCTGCTCCTGAGCTCCTGCGGACTCCGAAGATTTCAGCAACACAGGAGGTGTGTTTTCGAGGGTCCCTGAGGTCGATCTGTCCTCTCAGCAAGTTTGAGGCCAGTATCCCTTGTGGAAACTGCATAACCCGAACCCCTGTGCACCGCGTCCATTTGCAATTGCATATGCTTGTTGGCAATTCCCGAGCTTGTGCATTGGACTTCGTGTAGTCCTGATACTGAGCAGTATTTGCACCAAAGAACTCTGGCCCCCTCATGCCGAGTGCTCCGTGGGCTGGTACTTTACAATCTTGCCCGAGGTTACCTTGCGACTCCTGGTCCTTCAGCCTGTGGGTCTCTCTGAGGGTCATCTTGATTTTGGTTGGGCTTTCCTGGTTGCTCCAGACGTGCCCTGACTCCCCATTGCTTGGTGAGTCCCCTAGACCTTGCTGGTCCACACCGTAACCTGTTTGACCTTCCTTCATGGGTTGCTTTTGCCAAGGCTTGTTGGTGCTCCAGCCGGACACCGACCCCTCAGCACTCGACAACCTTTGTGGGATAGCTCACTTCCGGCTTCTGGTCATCCTCAACATCTCCTGGTCCTCGTGGCTGCAGAGTCAAGCATCCCTTCTTCGCACCTGAAGCAACCGACATCAGTGGGCATTTGTCTACCGAGCCCCTGGTCACTCTGAAGTGACCCAGACTCTGTCCCCTCTGCTTTCAGGTTCCTTCCTTCCCGAATCCAGGCTTGGATTCCACCGGACCCTTTTCACCTTCACGGCAGCAGTACTTCTTCACAGCCCTCCATTGAGAACGAAGGCAGTTTCCGACGCCACTCCAGACCTATGCACCCGGCTCCTCTGGGATAGGTAACTCGGGTACTACGGTATCCATGTGTGGGGTGGCTCTTCAAACTCTTAAGTTCCAAAGGGTTCGCTCGAAGTCCTCCTAGAAGGGTCCTTAAACTTTAAAAGTGTAACTGCGACTTCCCCATATAATTGTACGGAGCCCGCGGTCGTGTTCACACACTGCACCCGTCCTCCGTTGGGTCCCTATCTACTCACCTTGGGTGGTTCCTTGGGGTCCCAGCGATTCTACGTGCTCCAGACCTTGTCTTGATCTCAGTCGTGACTGTTATACCACTATTTTAGTATATGGTTTGGTCTCCCCCTGGAGCCCACTGTGTATTGTGCTACTTACAACTGTTCTATTGATCTTGTATTGTGTGCTTTGTGTTCTATCCTCGTGTAGAGGATAGTAGAGAGTGTTATATTAATAATTACATATTTTTATATAACTGCTGTGTGGTTCTCCTTTCATTTAGTCAATATAGGAGGTGATATTCTGGTAAAACAAGCTGCTTTACATTCCTTCAAGATTAAGCCTGAAGGCTGCTCTCCACAGCTACCACTAGGATAGCTTTCTAAAGGTTATCTTTGACCTCATACATCATAAGGGTCATTTGGACTGGTGCAAGGTGCCCACTTTAATTAGTGGACAGCATATACCAGGCCAACTTCTCACAGAGTCACCTTCGAAACTGGTGCCATTTGTACGCTCGCGGCTAACAGGGGCCCCATAAGGGCACTCTTTCTCCATTTGCGTTGGATCTGTCTAGTGGTGTCACCCTGGGCTTGTTTTTTGTTGGGAATTTGCCTAAAGAGCTGCTGAACAGGGGGTATGTGTGGCTGCCTACCCATTTCCTGCTCGGGTGCCTTCCCCATGCGATCAACGGGGACCCTTCCTTGAGGTGTTTATTCATTTAACGTACGTGCCGTATTTCCAATGCAAACACAAGATGATGTACGGAGTGCTGAAACTTTTCAACCACTCACCCCCAGTCAAGAGATCTGGATTTAATCCATTGTCCTTTTGCTCACTAGGCCACCCCAGTTTGGAACCAGCCATATGCTAATCAGCCTTGACCCTGCTCCTCATGGAAACAGTCCAGCCCGATCTGCCAGGCCAGGTCCTCACTGGACCGGAAACAAGCATCCTGGGTCCATCTTTTGGGGTATCACCCCCTCATCAGCCAGGCTAGCTTGAATCCAGTGGCAAAGCGAGCAAGGAACCCACATGTGGGCATACCCATTGCCACATAAGGCGAACATAGCAAACACAACAAGATGATGGACTGAGTGCTGAAACGTTTCAACCACTCACCCCCAGTCAAGAGATCTGGGTTTAATCCATTGTTCCTTTGCTCGCTATGCCACCCCAGTGGACTCAGCCAAATGAAAATCAGTATTGACCCTGCTCCTCATGGGAACAGTCCAGCCCGAACTGCCAGGCCAGGTCCTCCCTGGACCAGAAATAAGCATCCTGTAACCGGTTTCGGGGTATCATCCCTCATCAGCCAGGTTAGCTTGAATCCAGGGGCACAGCGTGCAAGGGAGCCACGACTGGGCATACCATTGGCCACTTAAGGCGAACATAGCAGACATAACAAGATGATGGACGGAGTGCTGAAACTTTTCAACCACTCACCCCCAGTCAAGAGATCTGGGTCTAATCCATTGTTCTTTTACTCACTATGCAACCCCAGTTTGGACCCAGCCATGTGCAGATCAGTCTTGACCCTGCTCCTCATGGGAACAGTCCAGCCCAAACTGCCAGGCCAGGTCCTCCCTGGACCGTAAACAGGCATCCTGGGACCGGTTTCAGGGTATCACCCCCTCATCAGCCAGGCTAGCTTGAATCCAGTGGCACAGTGAGCAAGGGTCCCAAGTTGTTCACAAGTACCGTGACCATTGGATCTTCCTCTGATCGGTCTAGAGTGGACGGTAGGGTGTGTGCGTCTTGGGATGCTGTTTCCACTTCTGGCATGGATTTCCTATTCTTCCCCTTGGTCAGCTCGGCCAACCCTGTGGCTTCATTCTCACCATCAGAGCACTGGGGCCCCTTTCCTCACCCACACTAGTCGTATTAATATCCAGAACAGCAATGAACCGCCCAGTTCCCCAAGTGTATTCACCTGACCTGGTGGGAGTGCTCGGTCTGTGCGCCGCTGGGGGCTTGATGGTCCGAATCCGGTGGATGGGGGTTGAGCTTCGGGGAGCACTAGCACTGGATTGGGGTGGTACCTGGGCCTGCTGCCCCATTAGATTCTCGAGTCTAGACCTATCAGCTGGCTGCTCGGTAGGGGAGCCTCCGGTTCCCTCGACTGGCAGGTTGGTGTATCCTAATGTGGGGATAGCTGGCATTGGGGAGACACCTCCTTACCTACATATAGTGGGGGAGGTGCTGACGCTTTGCTTATCGATTGTGGAATAAGTTTATCAGTCTGGGCCTCCGCGAAGATGGCCCAGAGCTCTAATAGTGCCTCTCTTCCTTCCTTATTCTGTCCTGTGTATTTAGTCCGAATGTGTTCTATTATGTTAGTGTCGAAGGTTCCCTTTTCTGGCCAAGGAAACTTGTGAAGTGTTTTTGCCTGTGTGGGGAATATGCTTTGCATGTGTTTTAGTGGTGACTCCATGATGAATTGGGTACTTTTTAAGAGTCACATACACCCTAATTTATCTGATTTTTGGGGACATTTTAAGCTGTACTTTGGTCATGGGGAACTATTATAAATGGTGGATTGTTAGTCCTAACTACTACCTACTAGGAGCTCAAATACTAACTAAGGATGCAGCAATATGTACAGTTCACAAACATAAGCAGAAATGGAAATGAAGGGTCACAACCTAGAAGAAAGTGCAATTGTTAAAACGTCATGAAATTGGGCAAAAAATAGCAGACTTCACTGTGATATAAAAGAGCGATTGTGAAAAAATGGCAACACCTTCATATGGCACATCAAGACATCGACAAAACATAATACTCAGATGAAATAGAGTTACATTAAATTACTACCATCAAAACATCAATGACATCACAACAACAAATACCTTATATCTATTTCAGTACTACAACAATAATAAAAAACTGACAGAGAAAAATGATCTTTGTCAAAAATACCTTAGCCCACTCCTAGCGCTTGAAATGAAATGAAAAGTTGATTTATAGAGCGCAAACAAATACCCGAGTGTGTCTCGGCGCTAACTCACAGAACATCTGAACACTGAGACCTGACCTACAAGATCAGAGATTGAAAAGCCAGGTTTTTAATGCTTTTCTGAAGGCCAGCAGTTGAGTTTCCCTTTTTAAATGTAGTGGAAGAGAGTTCCATAATCTGGTGGTGCCGACCAGAAAACTTCTGCCGCCCCAAGTGCCGCTTTTCCTAAACCTAGGGATCACAAGATTATGGGCAAAGGAAGATCGAAGGGACCGAGTTGGGATGTACCATTGGAGGCTTTGTTTAAAAAATCTTGGTCCTGCGCCATGTATTGCTTTGAAGGCGATGCATAGAGCCTTAAACTTAATGCGTCTCTTTACTGGGAGCCAGTGTAGTTGTCTAAGCGCAGAGGCAGCGGATTTATGCTTGGGAATATCCTACAGTATGCGAGCAGCGGCGTTTTGCACGATCTGAATTTTGGTGAGGCATTTTTTCCTCAGATTGACAAAAATACAATTACAGTAGTCACTCTAAACAAAACCAGAGCTGAGATGACAAGTTTGCGAATATTGGGGGGATAAAAGGAAAGACTTTTCTAAGTAGTTTGAGGGGCATATTCACAAGGAGCTATCGCCGAATTAACGGCACTTCATCGCAGCCAAAGTCGTGATAAATTTACCTCCTCATTCACAAGCCGGTGTCAACAGCCCACAGCACCAGTTTACCCGCGATAGCAGCCGCAAAAAACATCGCCACAGAGGACCCCCGCAAATATCGCTAATGAGATGCAGAGTAGGCGTTCCCGTGCCAAAAGTCGAGACAACATCACACCTCAACATTCACAACAACCAGCCACATCGGCGATAAGAACATAAAACAGGCGAAAAGGCGCGTTAGCACCAGGAAATTTACACCTGCTCTGACCTGGTGTAAATTCGGACGGCAGCCAGCACCACAAAAGGGAGCACAGCCCAGGCCCACAACCGAAGGGCAACAGATGCCATGGAGCCACTCATCATGCGGCCCGGACACCCAAGAGGGCCACAATACCCACCGCCACCACCCCACGACCCCAGCCCACACCCGGAACACCCCCCCCTCATGGACCACCACAGACGCAGCGCAGACAAAGACAGCGGACCCCCAGGAAGCTTACGAGCATCATAGACCCAACATCTGACAATGTCACTGTCCACTACAGGCTAAAAGTGACAAACATCCTACGCATCCTGACCATCATCGCCTAACAGGCCTACGGCACCAACACAGCAACATCCCACCCCACACAAAGCTGCTGGCTTGGCTGCACCTGTTGGCCCCTGGTATCCCCCAACCAACACCCACCAGAGTCGGAGGAGTCTCACAGCCAGCAACAGCCAAGTCCCCCACACCTGTCCTGGACATCACCATCACCCTGGCACCCCAGTCCCCATACGTACAACACAATGTGCAGGATCCGCTGGAGACCAAGCAAGGACCATACGCCCAAGCAGGATGCACGCACGTGTTGGGGGCAATACACAGCACACATGTACTACCTGTGCCCCCTGGTGACACAGCACACAAACACCGCAACAGGAAGCACACGTCTCACATCAATGTGCAGGCAACAACAGAACACCGTGGAACCCCCAACAATGTCGCCTTCAAATACACAGCCAGTGTGCATGATACCTTCATCCTCCGACAGTCCATCATCAACCAGCGTTCCCAGGATGGCAACAAGGGAAATGCACAGCCCCTTGGCAATATCTAAATGAACACCCCACACACCTCAACTCCACAACCATGCAACTCACAACTCTGGCAATGCATATGTCACAAAATCAGATACAACAGGCACAACAACATGCCCACCCACCAAACACGACAGAACAACTTACAATGTTCACATGGGCAAGCCCTGAACATGAGCCAGCAACGGCATGGCACCACAGCCACATGATAGCCGAATGTGTGGAGAGGTGGCAACCAGGCATGTGTGAAGGATGCAGTAGAACCATGATTGGGAAAGTACACAATGCCATGGGTGGCGGAGATGTGCTGGACACACCGCAGTATGCAGAATACACCCCTATCCATGGCAACATACACCGCTGGTGTATGGAGTGTAGTGGACAGTGGATGCCACCATGTCACCCCAGCCAGTGGGGGACCTCGCGGAAATGTTGCCTGTTATGCCCCCCCCCTAAGCGTCACCTGAGTGGGATGGCCCGGCGTACGCTACGCCAGCGTAGGGGTGTGAATAAAAAGCACGTAGGCCTGGGCGTGTTCCTCTTCCGGAAAGACCCACGTCTCTGCCAGGGCGGCGCCTCCCCCCCGCCACGAGGCCGACGCCGTCCTCATGAGCAGAGCTGCCTGCGATGCTGTGCGCCTGCCAGACACCGGCACGCTGGACCACGAACCCGTCAGGCCCGCCCCTGCGCAGCCAGACCACACTGATCACCTGCCGACACTGGCGTGTGTCAAGGAGGGCCCACCACGTGCCGGCGCAAGCTCCAAGCCCGAGTCCTGCGAGCTTGGCAGCCACCTCAGACCATCACGGCCTCCACGACACAGGCCCGCTTTATTCCTTTCTCGTTGACGTACTCCACTGCCGCCTTAGGCCTACTCTTCAGACCAGTAGGTCCCATATGTGAAACTGTGTCCTGAGTCATGAATGGCAGTGACCCCAAATCTGGGCCAGCGGCCACAGCACCAGACCCCCCTGATCAGTGAGGCATAGTTCCATATGGGCATCTTGCGACACGTGGTGCCACTAACCCTGTTCAACGCCAGCCGGCTACACGTGGTGCCACTAACCCTGTTCAATGCCAGCCGGTGACACGTGGTGCCACTAACCCTGTTCAACGCCAGCTGGCGACACGTGGTGCCACTAACCCTGTTCAACGCCAGCCGGCTACACGTGGTGCCACTAACCCTGTTCAACGCCATCCGGTGACACGTGGTGCCACTAACCCTGTTCAAAACCAGCCGGCTACACGTGGTGCCACTGAACCTGAACTACGCAGGCCGGTGGGGCCATCCAACCTATGCTGGCGACACTCGGTGGATGGGCCATGCTGACCGCTGCCTCAGGCCTACACCACGGTCAGGTAGGTCACACATTTGGAACTGAGTCTTGATTACACCATGGCAGTGAACATTATTGAAGGCAGAGAACAATTCACTATACACCCTTCGATGTGGTGGCAACAAGTCTGTGCATTGCATCACAACCACACGTGTCTGTGGGCCTACGCGGACTACTGCCCTCGGCCTATGCTGCGCATGAGTGGGATCACAGATTTGGAACTGAACATCAGTAATTCAAAAGGCAGAATACATTTCATCCCACGCACGGAGAGGCGTAAGAGGATGACGCGTTGCAGTCCGGAGGGAACAGGATCATCGTTACGGAGGTGATTGAACACTACCGACAACTGCCACTGTGTCACTAACTCTGTGCCTCGCGAGCCAACGACACATGTCTGTGGGCCACTGCTGACCGCTGCCTCCGGCCTACACTGTGGTCCAGTAGGTCACAGAGTCTTGATTTGGCAATGTTGGAGTTCACATCTGTGTACCGGCATCATCGCAGACTGCATCCCCTCTCTGCACCTGTGCCACTAAGTGTGTTCCCCGACATTCATGGACACTCACTGGTCGTACATTGGTGGCGTTTGAGTCTATGGACTAGGGGCTAGTTTTCATCCTCATGTAGCTGATACCAAATTGTTGGTGAAAACGAGGGTTGAGCTTTCCACTCCTCCATTTGCTGCTTCCAGATGACATCAGACCTTCCGCATCATACCCTAGAGGACACCTTCCACTGTCCCCCGCAACCCTCCGCAACATACACCTCGGACATTGATGGGGACCAGCTCAGGTCGCATGGCCCATCTGACTGCACCGCAAGTCACCGTCCCGTGGCTGGGTGCCTGTACCTGCTGCAGTACATCCGGGGCCACTAACTCTGTGCTGCTCAGGCCTGGGACCCCTTCTTCTGAGACATTGAATGGCCTCTGTAGCGATGGTCTTGGGGTCATCAATGCCATGTGTCTGTGGCCCTGCGCTGTCCGCATCCTCCGGCCTCAACTGCGGGCCACCAGGGCCCACACATAGCATCGAGTCTTGACCGGCCCGGACATCGCATCACCGCAGGAGGCACATGCCACCACCGCAAGGACCACCTCCAACCGCCATCTGCCAGAGTCGAACCAGTGGTCCTGACAGACCTACGGAGTTGCTCAAACCTGTCGTGGATGCCATCATCGGCCTGATACCCTGCTCAGCACTCCAGGTGCCAGTGACTCAGTGCACCGCAAGCCATTGTCCGTTACTGATTGAGTTTTGTGCTGTTGTGAGGTTGCGCAGCAATGTCACCTCATGCAGTGGGGAAGACCTGGGACTATGATGAGGAAGATGTGTCAAGTGTGCGGACGGGAGAAGGCACAGACAATGGGAGGGCAGGAGGCAACAGCCCCAAGGCAGGAATGCAGACTGGTGGTGGTAGTCAAGCTACACACCCGGATCTAATACTGGGTATTGCGCTGTGGACTGCGGACGCAACTATCACCTCAGGCAGTGTGGGAGACCTGGGACATTGATGAGGAAGTTGATGCAGGTGTAACACACCCCACTGCATCTGCATCAGGACTAACCCGAAGGGACACAATCCTAGCAATTTCTTCACATGAGCGCGCTCTTCTCTAGTGCCCCTACCTCAGTGCACTGCAACTCATGGAACCTCCTGACTGAATATTGGGTGACCTCTGTCCTTACTCCGGATCCCTCCGTGTTGCTCTGCAGTTGACTCTGTTATGCTGGTGTTTTCTGTTTCCATTACACTGGTGTCCACTGTTCAGGTTGTTGCCAGCACCAAGCACTCCGTGCGGGCTGGCTTATACTCACCCCACACACATCCAGCACAGGCGTCACTGTACATGTGGCCCTGCCAATAAAGGGCCGGGCGCACGTGCCCATAGCCAGTTCAACATGATATGTGCATGTGTCCCTGTGGTCTTGTTGTATGCATGGGGGCCCTGGGCCCTACAACATTACATTGTGCTGTGTACAGCGGATGCAGACATGTTACCGCAGGCAGCGGGCTAGAACCTGGACATGTAGTTTTGTCGTCACCCACTCAATTCGTAAGGGGAGTGGACTGTGCCGTCGTACGCAGAGCCAACATGGGTGTGTGACTGATATGTGCGTGCCCCTGGGCGTGCTTCTGTACTGGGTATGTGCATCTGCATGTGTCTCTATGGAAGTGTGGGTCTCCTTTGTGGGGTGTAGGTGGTCCCTGAAGGGTATTGGACACCCACGTATGTGTTCTAGTTCGCATTCCATGGGTTCGGCAACACCCGCACCTGTTGGGCCACCTCCTTTTGGCATTCTGGCACCTGGCATTGGGGTGCCATGTGTGGGTGATTGCGGGTGCTTCATGCTGTGTGGTCTGTTGCAGGGGCTGGGTTCTCCTCTGAGTAGCTTGTCTGCTCTGGTCCTGGTGGTGGATTGTGTGGGATGTCCATGGGCTGTTGTAGGGCGTCGGTGTCGAAGGTGTGGTGTTCGTCTCCGGCATCACTGATGGGTTGTCTGTTCTGACCTGCTGGAGGTGTTGTTTGTCCCTCTGCAATGTGAAGGGGAGGTGCATGTTGGCATTGTGTTGGCGCCTTGTTCTTGTTCTTGTGACTGTTTGGGCGGTGGTGGCTATTTGAGTTGGGACAGTGTACATTTGGCCTACATGGCTGATGTGGGGTTGTAGCCGTAGATATGCATCTCACAGTTCCCTGCTCTGTCCAATGTGATTGTTCTGTTTCTGCGCCTGGGCGGACCCAGTTGTGTCCCCTGTTCTGCAGTGTGGGTGTTGCACTTTGTGCCACATTGTCATGGTATGTGCTGTGATTGCTATGTGTGTGTGCTGCAGTGTGCCACGGGGATGGGGGACATGTCCCTGGGTTATTGTGGGTGTGCAGAGTGCTACACCTCATTGTGCATGTGTGCCATTGTGCCCATCACCCCCCGTCCCCCCAGTCCCTGTTTGATCCTCACCCTGTTGTTGTTGTGTCAGGTCCTCTTGAGATGTGTCCGTACTCCCTACTCCTTGCACCGTCTACACACTGATGACTGTGGCCTGGGTTTCCTCAGGCTCCTCCTGTGGCGATGGACTGCCACCTCCTGTTGCCGTTGCTGCCTTCCTGTTGGCAGCGGGTTTGTACCTGGTTTAGGTTGCCAGGTCCTGCCGGCGCCTCTTGGCCTCCTGGATTGGCCTCCTGGGCACTCCGACTGCATTCCAGGTGGTCTGCTTGTGGGTCAGTTGCTGGTAGTGTTCTGTCACCTCCGTGACGCTGGTCTTGTTTTCCTGCGGTCTGCACCCCGTCTTCCTCTCCCTTTTCTCCTTGGCCTTCTCCGACCCAGTTGTTCCTTGCTGGTGGTCTGTGGGGGTTGTGGGGTTCACGTTGACCTCTGCACTGGGTCAGGGTGCATCCATGTTGCTACGTGCTCTGGCTTGTTTCTGGTGTGTTGTTTCTGTGGTTTTTATGGTACAATTTCCCGCCAGACGCGTGGGATTTGCAGGCCTGTGGCTACTTTTCGCTACTTTTTGTACCGCGATTGGCCTCATCGCATGATTTCTCGCGTTTCGCGTTTTTTCGGCGTGGCGTTCATTTTCACGCTGACATTTGACGCGTTGTCTGGTGACTATCGCATGCTACCGCCTTGTTGTGAATTCCACGTTGACACAGGGTTATTTTCCCGAGATAGGCTGCGATAT
>CAWUFW010022920.1:0-85466 GCA_963921515.1 Calotriton arnoldi
GGGTGCCACACACATATTTGTGTGGCACATGTGCTAGGGGGTCACATTGTATGTTCAAAGTCATGTTCGGTGTTGTAGGCATTTGACACAGTCTACACACGCTTGTCATGGTGTTGGGGGGATGTCTTCTTCTTGCATTCCCTAGGTTGTGGGTGTGCTGGTTGTGTCATGCATTGTCCATCCTATGGGTGGGGGTGGTAGTGGTGGTAGGCATCCTGCCCCCCTGGCTGAGGGTGGTAGTAGTGGTAGGCATCCTGCCCCCCTGGCTAAGGGTGGTAGTAGTGGTAGGCATCCTGCCCCCCTGGCTGAGGGTGGCAGTAGTGGTAGGCATCCTGCCCCCCTGGCTGAGGGTGGTAGTAGTGGTAGGCATCCTGCCCCCCTGGCTGAGGGTGGTAGTAGTGGTAGGCATCCTGCCCCCCTGGGTGAGGGTGGTAGTAGTGGTAGGCAT
This sequence comes from Calotriton arnoldi, assembly GCA_963921515.1. Classification (NCBI taxonomy): domain Eukaryota; kingdom Metazoa; phylum Chordata; class Amphibia; order Caudata; family Salamandridae; genus Calotriton; species Calotriton arnoldi. The sequence goes on from CAWUFW010022920.1 coordinate 449, forward strand.
CCTGCCCCCCTGGGTGAGGGTGGTAGTAGTGGTAGGCATCCTGCCCCCCTGGCTAAGGGTGGTAGTAGTGGTAGGCATCCTGCCCCCCTGGCTGAGGGTGGTAGTAGTGGTAGGCATCCTGCCCCCCTGGCTGAGGGTGGTAGTAGTGGTAGGCATCCTGCCCCCCTGGCTGAGGGTGGTAGTAGTGGTAGGCATCCTGCCCCCTGGCTGAGGGTGGTAGTAGTGGTAGGCATCCTGCCCCCCTGGGTGAGGGTGGTAGTAGTGGTAGGCATCCTGCCCCCTGGCTAAGGGTGGTGGTAGGCATCCAGCCCCCCTGGGTGAGGGTGGTAGTAGTGGTAGGCATCCAGCCCCCCTGGGTGAGGGTGGTAGTAGTGGTAGGCATCCAGCCCCCTGGCTAAGGGTGGTAGTAGTGGTAGGCATCCAGCCCCCCTGGCTAAGGGTGGTGGTAGGCTTCCAGCCCCCCTGGGTGAGGGTGGTAGTAGTGGTAGGCATCCTGCCCCCCTGGCTAAGGGTGGTAGTAGTGGTAGGCATCCTGCCCCCTGGCTGAGGGTGGTAGTAGTGGTAGGCATCCTGCCCCCCTGGGTGAGGGTGGTAGTAGTGGTAGGCATCCTGCCCCCCTGGGTGAGGGTGGTAGTAGTGGTAGGCATCCTGCCCCCCTGGGTGAGGGTGGTAGTAGTGGTAGGCATCCTGCCCCCTGGGTGAGGGTGGTAGTAGTGGTAGGCATCCTGCCCCCTGGCTAAGGCGTGGTAGTAGTGGTAGGCATCCTGCCCCCTGGCTAAGGGTGGTAGTAGTGGTAGGCATCCTGCCCCCCTGGCTAAGGGTGGTAGTAGTGGTAGGCATCCTGCCCCCTGGCTGAGGGTGGTAGTAGTGGTAGGCATCCTGCCCCCCTGGGTGAGGGTGGTAGTAGTGGTAGGCATCCTGCCCCCCTGGGTGAGGGTGGTGGTGCGCATTCAGGCCCCTGTGTGCATATGTGGCATTGGTGATGGGCATCCCGCCCCTATGGTGCTGCTGTTGCTGGTGTAAGTATATTCTGCATCCCTCTGTGTGTGTGTGATGTGTCGTGTACGTGTTGTATGTGTTTCGTGGTTGGTGTCTGGCTTACCTTCTGCACCGTACGCGTCCGTGCCTGTTCCGGTAGTAAATGTAGAATATTGGTATGATCGGGACGAAGGGATTCATGGTTGGTTCGTGTCGTTCGTCCTTCTCGTTGCTTCGCGTCGTCCTCGTCGCTTCGCCTCGTCCTCGTCGCTGCCGTGTTCATCTCGGAGCCGTGGATCGTGTTGTGGCGCGAATCGGAGCTTATGTGCGCCTCTCCCGGATGCTTTGACGTGCCGTGCGTAGCGACGGGTTCGGCGCGTACGGAAAGCGCATCGTACTTGTCCGGCCGGACGGGGCTGCATTTTTCCTTCCGTGCGACTCGATTCGGCGTTTCCGGATTCGCCTCGGTCGGGGAACAGGACCTGGTTTGGGTGAGTACGGCTCGGCCGGATTCTTTGCTGTTGTGCGCATCGTACTTACTCGTTCGGTGTGCTGTACGGATCGGTAGGGAAACAGGCTTTCGCATGGCTTTTTTCCCGACCGAATGGTGTTGGGTACGCCTCCGACCGAGATCGGAATCGGCCCCTCTGTCTTTGCCATTTATTAGAGTACACCAAGGCAGTGTGAGGGAAAAGCGACAGAAGTTATGCAAAGGTATCCTTAATTAGGATTTCCAGCCCTGCCCCAGTCAAAATGCCTAGATTATTGCCACCACAGAGCACAATCATGAGGTGAGGAGCTCGACAATCTACAATGGTTTTAACCAAAGCTAGCAACTGAAGAAACTTTAACCCTCTATGGCTATCACCCATCCAGTACCTATGCACTCATTCAATTACTGAGGCAATACTGTTGCACTAATACAGTCACCCCAGTAGTACACTTGCTTTCATGCAATCACTCAAACCTTAACAATCAACTCATGCAATCATTCAGACACTAGTCATGCACTCATATAATCAGCCAGGCACTACTCATGCACTCATTCAATTATCCTGGCACTACCCATGTACTTATCTAAACACCCAGACACTACCTGTTCACTCAACCAAAAACACATCGGCAGCAGCCATGTACTCGTCCAATCACTGAAACACTGCTCATGCACTCATCCAAACTGCTAGGTGCTATGTATGCACTTAAACAATCACGTATGCACTATCCATACACTCTATAAATCACCTACATACTATGCATGCACTTCTGCAATCATCCAGGCTATGACGAATTAGTGAGCTATATGCTCTGATAGAGATTATTGTGCAGATGTTTATATGCATTGTTTCCCAAAATTTAAATGTGGTACATTTAAGTAGAAAAGTACTGAGCTACTAAATACACCGGTGGCAGAGTTTTAGAGAGGCACACAGATATCTCTTATGTTGTGTTTTCTGATTTACAGTGTTGAGACACTGTATGTACTTCTACACTTAGGTTGATGTTCATTTTAAAATGTACTACAGAAGGGATAAACTGGTCTTTCACCATGTATAAGTGGGAACTGAGATATGGTGCAGCTGTGTTGTAGGAGAGGGTGCTATAATGTTTAAGAGTAACTAATAAATAAAGTTTTGTGTTTTGCTTTGGATTTAGTATATTGAAGTAAGTGCATGTAGTTATATAGCTAGGTTCATCTGCAGATTTAAACCGCAATGTAACATAAAAACTGTTTTTGTATTATGTGTAAGTCAGTAGTAAAGTAGTTGGTACACTGGCTAGAGTAAAAATTTAAATATGTTTTTTTTTACAGAACAATATATACATAACTACAGATAGCTAGAATGCCTGCAAAGGTTTGGAGGAAAAAGCAACAGAAACCACTACAGTATCTCTGCAGTACTGACACACAAAAGGGGGAAAATGCAAAAAGGTGGTGAAAGAAAAAAGAGCTACTGGTAAGAGGACAAAGTTATTTCTTAAAAATATATATTGACACCTGTAAAGATTAGAAAATAATGTAAATAGAAACCAAACTATGAGAAACAATAAGAGTGGACAAAATATGTTACAAGAACAGGAAAGAATGTAACAAAGATGGGCACACCTTAACCAGGAGACAGAAGCAGTTTAAGGAAATCAGAGCCAAGATGTTTTGAAGTAGAGAGGTTGTGAATGTATTGAGAAATATGAAGAAGTATAGAAGAAGGAGAGAGGCATTGAAAGAGAAAGAACAATTTGAGGGAGTAGTTGATAAGGCCTTTGCTTTGAAGAGGAAGCTTTTTATTTTGATTATAAATAGAATGATGACTCTTGACATAATAGTGTTGTACATGAGGAGACAAAACCAGAAGAAAAGATACTCAATAGAAGTAACTTTTGTACAGTTTTTAGTGGAGAATGGATACATACTTCTAGTACAGAGCCTTTCTTGAATATAATAAGCTTTCTGCAGGATAACACATTAGGTCATGCTATTGATGAAAGAGGACAATGTTATGAAATGAAGAATGGCACTCCTTTAGCTAAAGAGGTGATAGTGTCTGCAAATGTTCAACAGGTTATTGCAGAAGAGGTACAGGGAAGGCGTAGTCAGGTCCTGTATACCAATGGTATCGTAGTAGTGTTTGTAGTATTTGACAGCAATCTATTGATATACTAAGAAAATGTCTCCATATATTTCCAAGGCGATATATAAAACGCAAAATAAGTACTTTACAAGGATTGGATCGTAGCAAGCTTAGAAGGCATACAGATTTGAAGGGACACTCAGTACCTTGTTTATCAAGGATAGTGTGGCAAAACACATTTTATCATTTCAGGATGTAAGCTGCACACCTCTCAACAATGCGAAGTTTAGTTAGGAGGTTGTACCATGTGAAAATTCCTGCTTTATATTTAGGAGAAATGAATAGAGCACTTTTGTATGGTATTGTGGCAGAGGTAGAAAGGTTTTGTGCTTGGTAGTTATGTTGTATTCGTGAGTTTCGATGTTGAAAGTTATTTTTGAAATTGTTCTTTTTGTCAAATGCATTGTTAAAATAAAGTTAAACCATTATCTTACTGACCAGCTAGACTCAAACTTTCCGTAAAATATGTCTATATATCTGTTTTACACTTTGTCATTTGTATTCATGACTACTGACGTCATTACGACCTTCGGTGTTGCTGTGAAGAAGGAAAATGCCTTTTTGATGTAGTTATTTTGACAAATAAATACGAAAGGGGGAAGTTAAATTAGTATCTTACTAAATAGCTACACTGAAACTTTATATAAAATATTTCTATATATGTGTTTTACACTTTGTCAATAACACACGGTATTCACAGTGTGTCTTTGGCAATTGCACTCATAGAATCACACAGGTACCACCTATGCACTCATACAATCACCCAGGCACTACTCATGCACTTAAGAAATTTCACAGACATTACCTATGCAGACATCCAATAACCCAGGTACTGCTCAGTCACTCATTCAATCACCCTCACACTTCCCATACACTCATGCAATCATCCAGGCAGTACCCACTCACATATGCAATCCCCCAAGAACTAATCATGCACTCACACAATGACTCAGGCACTACCCTTGCACTCTTACAAATACCCGGATATTACCCAAAAAGTCATCCAACTATCCAAGCACTACCCATGCAGTCATACAATTATCCAGTCACTACCCATGCACACATCCAATCACCCAGGCACTACTCAGGCACTCATCCAACCATCCTGGCACTACCCATACACTCATCCAATCGTTTAGGCACTCATACAATCACCCAGGCACTACCTATGCAGTCATGCAATCACCCATGCACTACCCATGCATTTGTACAATCACCCAGGCACTAACCACACGCTCATACAATCACCCAGGAACAACCCATGCACTCATCCAATCATCCAGGCACTACCCATGGACTCATCCAATCACCAAGACACTACCCAGGCACTCATCCAATCAACCCAGCACTATCCATCCAGTCATACAATTACCCAGGCTCTACCCATGCACATATCCATTCACCCTGGCACTGGTTCACCCACAAAATATTGATGTAAAAAATATAGAAGTAAAAAATATTGATGAAAAAATATAGAATGCAAAAATATCGACTCACTATACTTAAACAGGTAAGTACAAAAGTATTGATAAAAAAATATCAATGTTAAAATATAGTTGCACAAAATATCGATTTTTATATATATATAAAATAAAATATTAAATATATTAAATAATAAAATTAATTAAAAAAATAAAGTAGATTTAATATACATTTTAACAAATATAAGAAATCAATATATATATATATATATACATATTTGCTTTAAACAATTAATAAACTATTAATATTATTTATTTTATAATTTTTAAATTATATAAAAATATACACATATATAAATATATATATATATATATATTATGTGTGTGTATATATATATATATATTATATATATATATATATATATATATATAGATAGATAGATAGATATACCAATAATATAAAATCTAATAAAATAAACCATTCTATTATAAATGAAAACATTAAACTATTTAAAAATCTTTAAACTTAAATTAACCACTCCAGTCAGTGTAATAGTAGGGAAAGCGTTGGATAGCGGAGGGGTGAAAATTACTATTTCCACTCCAGTCAGTGTAAAAGTAGGAAAAGTGTTGGATTGCTGACGGGTAAAAATTACTATTCCCACTCCAATGATTGCAACAGTAGGGAAAGTGCTGGTTAGCAGAGGGGTAAAAATTACTATTCCCACTCCAGTGAGTGCAACAGTAGGGAAAGTGTTGGATTGCGTAGGGGTAAAAATTACTATTCCCACTCCAATGAGTGCAACAGTAGGGAAAGTGTTGGATAGCAGAGGGGTAAAAATTACTATTCCCACTCCAATGAGTGCAACAGTAGGGAAAGTGTTGGATTGCTTAGCGGTAAAAATTACTATTCCCACTCCAATGAGTGCAACAGTAGGGAAAGTTTTGGATAGCTAAGAGGTAAAATCTACTATCCCCACTCCAGTCAGTGCAACAGTAGGGAAAGTGTTGGATTGCATAGAGGGAAACATTTCTATTCCCACTCCAATGAGTGTAACAGTAGGGAAAGTGTTGGATAGCAGAGGGGTAAAACTTACTATTCCCACTCCAGTGAGTGCAACAGTAGGGAAAGTGTTGGATTGTGTAGGGGTAACATTTAATATTCCCACTCCAATCAGTGCAATAGTAGGGAAAGTGTTGGATAGCGGAGGGGTAAAACTTACTATTCCCACTCCAGTGAGTGCAACAGTAGGGAAAGTGTTGGATAGTGGCAAGATAAAATGTACTATTCCCACTCCAATCAGTGCAACAGTAGGGAAAATGTTGGATTGCACAGGGGTAACAATTAATATTCTCACTCCAGTCAGTTCAAAAGTAAAACAAACAAAATATTAACAACTAAAATATTTTAAAAACAAAATAAATAAAAACATATATAAATATATTAAAAATTAAAATACAAATATATTTAATATTACAATTTAAAAAAACATATTATAATGTTAAATGCATATGAAAAATACCTACAAATATTATATTAAATAAAATAAAAATAATTTTCAACAAATAAATACTTTTAATTTGAAATTATTTAGAATCAAAAATATTAATTATTACATACATTTACTTTTTTATTTCCTACCCTATCACACCACACAATTCACAACCCACATCTAAATTTTATTTAAAAAATGCACTTACATAATTAACATAATTAATTACCAATTAAAGAAATATTATTAATTAAAAAACAAATTAAAACTCATAAAAATGTATAAACTTCCCACACTTTACCCCTATAATCCCCACAAACCACTGGTAAAATTAAACTGTAACAAAATTAATTACACAATTAGAACATATTTTCAATTAAAAAACTAATAATATATAAAAACTATTTATAAAGTAAGTAAAATTAATTTACTCCCACCCTTTACCCCTAAAAAAGTAAAACCCACGCACCCAAAAATATAAACTACATTAATTAAATATCAATTAATTAATTAACATTAATGATCAACTAATTATTAATTAATTAAACATAAATTACTTCCCGCACTTTACCCCTATAAACACCATAATCCACACCTAAAATTAATTACGCAAATTCTATATTTAATTTTCAATTAATTAATCAATATTAATTAAGAACAAATTATTAATTGATTAAAAATAAATTACTTCCCACCCTTTGCCCCATAAACCCCACAACCCACACCTCAAAAAAATCACACAATTACCATTATTAATTATCAATTAATTAATTAATTAATATAAATTAACAACTAATTATTAATTAATTAAACATAAATTACTTCCCACCCTTTACCCCTATAAACCCCACAACCCGCACCTAAAAGAAATTATACAATTACCATAATTAATTATCAATTAATTAGTTATTAATAATTAAAAACCAATTAATAATTAATTACAAATACATTTTTTCCCACAATTAACACTATAAAATCTAAATTAAATAAATAAAAATAATCATTAATTTATTATAATTAAATTACTTCCCACTCTATTCCCCTATAAACCCACAAACCGCTACGAAACTAAAAAACACAAAATTGAATAAAAATAAAATTGATAACTACTAGAAATGTAACACATGTATTTAAAAACATAAACAATACTTATACAAAAGAACATACATTAAAAATATTAACTAAAAAACATAACACTAATTTAAAAATCGATATTTTAAACAACTATATTTTTCCAAACAATATTAATGACTTCTATATTTTAAAAACAATATTTCTTAGCTTAAATTTGATATTCTTGGCCACGATATTCTTGCTGTCGATATTTCTGAATCACGATATTTCCAACTTGATATTTGTGTAAGTCGACATTTCCAATTCGATATTCTGTCTCAATACCCCTGGCACTACCTCAACAATCATCCAATCACCCAGGCACTACCCATGCACTCATCCAATAATCCAGGCACTATCCATGCACTCATCCAATCACCCAGACACTACCCATCCACTCATCTAACTACCCAGGCAGTTCCTATGCACCTATATAATCATCCAGGTACAACCCATGCAGTCATACAATTACACAGGCATTACCCATGCACTTATAGAATCACCCAGGCACCACTCTTGCACTCATTTAAACATCCACACACCACTTACGTACACATTCAATCATTTATGCATCACTCAATCACTCATGCACTCATTCTAACATCCATGCACCGCTCATGCACTCATTAATTCATTCATTCAACTTATCTTTTTTTTTTTAACCAGAAAAGGTGGTTTTGAAAAGAACAATTTTTTTTTTGGGGGGGGGGGGGGCTGATTTTGTATTGTTTTTTTTTGTTTTTCTTCATTTTTCGTATTTTTTCAAAAATAAAATGGCAACAAAAATAACATAATTGTAAGCACTAACTAAAAAATTGTGCTTGAAGTCCTGCAATAAAAAAGCAGAACAAACTTAACAATTATGGCTTTTTTACATTTATAAAATTGCATCTAGAGACTGGTCCCCGGCTGCTACGATGGTGTTGCAGTTAATGCAGAAGCTAGCAAAATGTTTTAGGTCTGGTGATAGTTCACTGCATCTTTTCTCCACTTCAGGTGGATTTTGTCACCAGGAACAGGGGCTGGAGGTCTGGAGGCTGATGATCCCTCTCCTTCTCTCTCTCTCTGTGCAATTTTAAGTTGCTTCCTGTGGTCTGTTTTTAAGTGGTGCAACATACTTGTTCTACCACATGAATATTTTTTTGCTGTGCCTCGAGAAAATGTCTTCTCACATAAGCTGTACCTGCCCAATTTAGCTGTGGGCTTCGATTCACCAGATGGAATAGTGAAAAAATCCTAAGCTATGCTTTGTTTCTTCATTGGTGGTTCTTCATCTGAAGACTCTTCTTGTGCAGCTGGGACCTCCTCCTCCTAAACAACTTCAACCAGTTGTAGGTATTTCTGTGGTTATTGTTATGCCATTTTTTTTTTGCAAAAAAATAGCCAATAAAGCCAAAAACAGTACAATGTAGAAAATCAGTTTAAGACAGCTCCTATAGTAAACTAGCCAGCACCTGGAAAGTTCAAGAAGGGTGAAATGGGTGTGTACTTCCTCTCATAAAGGAAAGTGTGTAAGCCAATGGAATTTCTTTATTTGGAAGTCATGCGCTATTCGCGAGTAGCGGCATTGTTGCGACTTCCGTAGTCGCGCGAAAACGGAACGTTATTTTTGGGCATTGCCCTTTTTGACAAATCCATAGAAAAAATAAACTTAAACCAATATGTTACTAAATAGGTACACTGAAACTTATGCAAATATATCTACATATGTGTTTTACACTTCACAAAAACACATAGGGGCCGATTCCGATCTCGGTCGGAAGCTCTCCGAACGGGACCCGGCCGGAAAAAGTACGAGCCGTACGCGTTTTTTCCGACCGACTCGTACAGCTGTCCGACCGAGCGAGTACGATGCGAATGTACGCGTGTGTTCCGACCGAACCGTTTCCGGATCCGAACCGCTCCGACTGACTCGTACGGAAACGAATTGCACCACGCAATGGAGACGTTATCCGACCGAGCGAGTACGAAGGACGCGTCGGACAGCCGGATCGAGTCCGAGCGTCCGGCTCGAAAAAGCTCCCAGAGCCGGACTTGGGGGGTCCGTGCCAGACCCCCCTGCACCCGTAGCCGTACGAGTCGAACACAGGGGGGACCCAAGGGTCCCCCCTAAACATGCATGTACGGTGCGAGTTGCACCAACGCGTACACACTGTAGGGGGCGCACTTGTTTGCGACGTACCCATTGAGTCACTGGGAGCCCATGTACGCGTTGTACGACCGGCTCCCATTGACTTCAATGGGAGTCCGACCGAATCGAGTCTGGCAGCATGCAGCCGCATCGTACTCGCTCGGTCGGACTGCAGGAGTCCGGCTCGGTCGGAAATCTCTCCAGATCCGGCTCGGTCGGAGAGTTTTCTGACCCAGATCGGAATCGGCCCCATAGTATTCACGGCCACAGATTTCCTTGCGACTTCCAGTGTCACTGCAAAGTAGTAAAATGGATTTTAGATGTACTTTTTTCGATAAATATATACAAAGGGGAAAGTTAAATCAATATCTTACTAAACAGAGTCAAACTTTAAATCAAACATGTCTGTATGTCTGTTTAACACTTTGCCAAAAACACGTGCTAATCATGAACATCAATGTCATCGCGACTACAGGTGGCATTACCACGAAAGAAAATCCATTTCAGACGTACTTTTCTCGACAAATGTATACAAAGGGTAAAGTTAAATCAATATCTTACTAAGTACCTAGACTCAAACATGCGGTATTCGTGACTACCAACGTCCTCGCGATGTCCGGTGTCACCGGGAAGATGGAAAATGCATTTTAGGTGTACTTTTTTTGACAAATTTATACAAGGAAAAAATTTAAATTAATATCTTACTAAATACCTAGACTGAAACTTACATAAAACATGTCTATATATATGCTTAATAATTTGCCAAAAACATGCGGTATTCCTCTCAGGTTTTGCGCCGGGACACTCTGGAGTAGCCGAGCGCGCTACAAATGCATATAATAACAATAACATAACAACAACTACCGATGTCATCACAACGTCCGGTGTCACAGCGAAGATGGAAAATGTATTTCAGGAGCACTTTTTTCAGCAAATGTATACAAAGGGGAAAGTTAAATCAATTATTTAATCATAGAATCAATATCTAATTATAGAAAAATAATACAAGGAAGATATAGTTATGACATAGAATTAAAAAAAGTTAGAAATTCACTGAACAAACCAAATGTTACAGGAACTTTATAGTTAGGTTTACATTTCACTTGTACAAAACCAGAGAAACTCAGCAGTTTTAGTTATCTGAGCTAACTACAACTCGGACCCCCGCAATGCACTGCTTATGACCTCACATATTACATCACTCATGACATGGTCAGTGACATCACTGATGACATCACTGATGACATCGCAAATGACATCACTGATTACACCATCCATAGAATCTCTGATGCACCCACTCACACCCCAATATAACCATTAATACACCCACTCCAACTTCCACACTACGATTGCCACAACTATTAACACACCCATACCAGTACTTACACACCCACTCAATGATTCATAGGTCTACACACAAATCCACTCACTCACACATACAGCCACTCATACACCCACCGACTCACTAATACAGCCACTGACATATCCACTCATATACCCATACAGCCACTCACAAGCTGTCAGTCACTCATAGAGCTAGTCACACACCTATTCACTTACCCATACAGTCAATCGCACAGCCACTTACTTACCCATATGGATACACAAACATCCACTTACTTACTCATACAGATACTAACACATACTCACTCACCTATACAGTCAGTGACACAAGCACACACTCACCCATACAGCCACTATCACAATCCCTCACTCACACATACTGTCACTTATATACTCCAACACTCACCTATACTGCTTTTCACATATGCAGCTACTCACCCATATACCACTGACACATCCATTCACTCACTGACACAGCCATACACATGCTCTGTCACCTATACAGACCCTCACTTATGCACTCACTAACCCATACAGCCACTGACTCACCCACTCACTCATCCATGCAGGGAGTCACACACACTCTCACCCACCCATGCAGACACTCATACAGATACTCAGACAACCAATCAGTCACCCATACTGCCACTGATATACCCACTCACCAACCCATACAGCCACTTAGACAACAACTGACAGATTGATAAAGACATTCTCACAACCTAGTCACTCCCCCATACATTCACTGAGACACTTAATCACTCACTTATATAGTCAGTCACATACCCACTGAATCATCTATGCAGGCACTCATTCACCCACTGATTCATCAATATACCTTGGTATATATATTTAACACTGTTAAACATTTTAAAAACACTCACAGCGACTGGATGATGTCATGAGTGATGTCATCAGTGATGTCACTGACCATGTCATGAGTGATGTAATATGTGAGGTCATAAGAAGTGCATTGAAGGGCCACAAGCTATAGTTAGTTGAGCTAACTATAAATGCTGAATTTCTCTGGTTTTGTTTGAGTGAAATGTCAGCCTAATTATAATGTCACTGTAACCTTTGTTTTTTTCAGTAAATTTTATAAAGTTTTTTTATTTCTTTTTCCAAACTATAACGTTCCTGTAGCCTTTGGTTTTTTCAGTGAATTAACAAAAAAATATAATATAACGTCCCTGTAACCTTTGGTTTGGTGAATATTTATATTCTCAGTGGAGACCGAAATGCGTTGGTTTGTTTGTCCCTGGAGATATTGAAACCTGAAAAAATAAAACATCTAAGATTTGGAAACTGAAGCCAGAGTGCGACCCTTTCTTTTCCTTCCACGGAAGGGAAGTGTTTGGGAAATATATATATATATATATGATGCAAAGCTCAATCAAGGTACACAGTGTTGGATTGGACAGATATACCATGTCCACCTCTGCCATTGGTTTATTCCTGGCCAATCGGATGGCTGCAAGTATTCAAGCTGCTTAGCGTCTCTTAGCAGCTGGTATGCCGTTCTGATTCGCAGCATACCGTATGGCGAATTTCTTCGCATACGCCGTATCTGCAGTCTCGAACAAGATTTGAAACTGTGTCAAACCGAGGCTCTAGACCGTTTTTTGGCTCGTGGATACAAATTCTCTGATTTACAATTGGCTTTGGATAAAGCCAATTCATTACCACGTGAGTTATGCCTTAAAACCAAAAAGATCGCAATTCTGAATCTGCATCTCAGCTTTTAACTGTGGAAGAGAAGAGTGACACACAATCCTTCAGATTAATTACCATGTATAGTAAGCAGGTCAAACAGATCCGTAAAATTATCTACATACATTGGCCTATAGTACTCACAGATTTAACCCTAAAATTCCTGTTGCCTAGTCTTTCTACAATCACATTCAGGAGAGCTCCCTCTATGAGGGATGCTCTGGTTAAATCCAGTCCAGAATTAACCTTTAAATCTACCCTAACTACCCTGTTGCCCGTCATTTTAGAGCCACCCATCAGAATAAAGTCAGTGACTTAAAATACTCTGTGATTGGAGCACTACCACCGCTGGTGCGAGGTGGCAACAGAGAAAGGAAGCTGCGACAGTTGGAGTCCTTTTTTATCATGACCCTCGACACAAAAATGCCTAACGGGTTAAACACCAGTGAGGACTTGCACAACTTCCTGTAACAGTGTTAGCTATAGTATCTTAGCGATGTGTCTGTGGGTCATGGACTCACTGTCTCTTCCTGATTCATGAAAAGTTCATATGTCTCTGCACACAAGACATATATGAATATTGGCTGATAACAGATGTATTTACGAATTTACCTTGTACTCTCTTTTCTCTCTGCATCAAACTAATACATTTTTTGTAGTGTATTTTCAAGGCACCAACACTTTATTAAGTATTTTGCACTAGTATTATAACTATTGGACTTTGTCCGAACAGGATTGTTTTTGCGTATTTGCACAGCCTCTCTGCTCAGTATATATCAGTGTATATAACGGATTTTTATCTGTTTTAATCACATTTTCCGCACGTTTTGCACATTTTCTAAGTATGGGAGCTTTTAGTATTCAGATGATATTTGCTTCTATGAGATACTTATTTTGGTGATGTCAATAAGATCTGTTTTGCCAGAGAAATCTTAAATGTCGATGGATATGTTGCTTTTATGTTATGTTGACAACATCCTTGGATACTTGAATGAATTAGTGGATTTATTTACTGTTGGCACATTTTTTAAAAATATTGGCACTGGCCGGAAATTTTATTGACATTTGTGCTTTAACCTTGTCTCTATTCTTATAGTAATCCTATTTACATTTTTTGGTCATTTCAAAAGCGAGTATCCATTGCTTATTTATATTTATTTTTATGTGAATACAGGTTTTAAGCTGTAAGATCATCTTAAATCAAAAAATTACTTTTAATATTGTGTTTTATATATGCTTAAACACAAATTGGATAGATTTAGTTACATAGGCATATTATCGTCTATTACAGATTTTTAGCTATTGGTTCCATACTATAGTGTGTTGTCTATATCTATTCAGCACTTGTCCCTTTCTGTGATTGGTTGCACATGGTATTTATATGTTGAGCCGTCACCAGTGCGTTAGGTGATCAAGATCGCTGTGGCAATCGAAACGCGTCTGGGGCGGACACTTGTCTGTCACATGTGGAGATTTCACAAGCAAATAAAAATTATGGAATATTGAACCTATGTCCTTGATTTGAGTAACACTGTGGTGGTCCGTACCTGCTGTGTTTCCCTCGTGTGGAAGAAGTAGGGACAGGATTTTGTTTTGGATATATATATATATATATATATATATATATATATATATATACAACATCTCAAATTCTCCCATTTAGAAGAGCCACACGCAGGTAGGTTTACTTCATTTAATGTGCAAGTTCACAGCGCAGTGGAGGAAAACAAACCAGTTTCTCAAACAGCCTGACGCGTTTCATGCTCCCTTAGCATTTCATCAGAGGCTTAGTTCAACAAAGCATGTGGCAATCGGCATCACTTATAACTCTCACCACCTGCCCCAGTGGGCGTCGGCTCTCCACAGCCTGATGGTACTTGTAGTGCCGTTAGTTTCACTCCGGTGAGCTGCTTTCATGCGATGCAAAATAAATGAAAATTAAAACCTCAGTGGGTCTGGAAAGTGTCCCGCTACCTCTGGGCTGCAAATACCAGCTTGCACACACCGACCTTTCTGCCCTTTACACCGCTCGTCGATTGACTGCAGCTCGGACCACATCCTCGTGGCGGGGCTCTCCCACGACCGGGACCGGCCGTATACATCCACCATCTCAAATTCTCCCATTTAGAAGAGCCACACGCAGGTAGGTTTACTTCATTTAATGTGCAAGTTCACAGCGCAGTGGAGGAAAACAAACCAGTTTCTCAAACAGCCTGACGCGTTTCATGCTCCCTTAGCATTTCATCAGAGGCTTAGTTCAACAAAGCATGTGGCAATCGGCATCACTTATAACTCTCACCACCTGCCCCAGTGGGCGTCGGCTCTCCCACAGCCTGATGGTACTTGTAGTGCCGTTAGTTTCACTCCGGTGAGCTGCTTTCATGCGATGCAAAATAAATGAAAATTAAAACCTCAGTGGGTCTGGAAAGTGTCCCGCTACCTCTAGGCTGCAAATACCAGCTTGCACACACCGACCTTTCTGCCCTTTAGACCGCTCGTCGATTGAATGCAGCTCGGACCACATCCTCGTGGCGGGGCTCTCCCACGACCGGGACCGACCGTAATACATCCACCATCTCAAATTCTCCCATTTAGAAGAGCCACACGCAGGTAGGTTTACTTCATTTAATGTGCAAGTTCACAGCGCAGTGGAGGGAAAACAAACCAGTTTCTCAAACAGCCTGACGCGTTTCATGCTCCCTTAGCATTTCATCAGAGGCTTAGTTCAACAAAGCATGTGGCAATCGGCATCACTTATAACTCTCACCACCTGCCCCAGTGGGCGTCGGCTCTCCCACAGCCTGATGGTACTTGTAGTGCCGTTAGTTTCACTCCGGTGAGCTGCTTTCATACGATGCAGGTGGTGAGAGTTATAAGTGATGCCGATTGCCACATGCTTTGTTGAACTAAGCCTCTGATGAAATGCTAAGGGAGCATGAAACGCGTCAGGCTGTTTGAGAAACTGGTTTGTTTTCCCTCCACTGCGCTGTGAACTTGCACATTAAATGAAGTAAACCTACCTGCGTGTGGCTCTTCTAAATGGGAGAATTTGAGATGGTGGATGTATTACGGCGGTCCGGTCGTGGGAGAGCCCCGCCACGAGGATGTGGTCCGAGCTGCAGTCAATCGACGAGCGGTGTAAAGGGCAGAAAGGTCGGTGTGTGCAAGCTGGTATTTGCAGCCCAGAGGTAGCGGGACACTTTCCAGACCCACTGAGGTTTTAATTTTCATTTATTTTGCTTTGCATGAAAGCAGCTCACCGGAGTGAAACTAATGGCACTACAAGTACCATCAGGCTGTGGGAGAGCCGACGCCTACTGGGGCAGGTGGTGAGAGTTATAAGTGATGCCGATTGCCACATGCTTTGTTGAACTAAGCCTCTGATGAAATGCTAAGGAGCATGAAACGCGTCAGGCTGTTTGAGAACTGGTTTGTTTTCCTCCACTGCGCTGTGAACTTGCACATTAAATGAAGTAAACCTACCTGCGTGTGGCTCTTCTAAATGGGAGAATTTGGATGGTGGATTTATTACGGCCGGTCCCGGTCGTGGAGAGCCCCGCCACGAGGATGTGGTCCGAGCTGCAGTCAATCGACGAGCGGTGTAAAGGGCAGAAAGGTCGATTTGTGCAAGCTGGTATTTGCAGCCCAGAGTAGCGGGACACTTCCAGACCCACTGAGGTTTTAATTTTCATTTATTTTGCATCGCATGAAAGCAGCTCACCGGAGTGAAACTAACGGCACTACAAGTACCATCAGGCTGTGGAGAGCCGACGCCCACTGGGGCAGGTGGTGAGAGTTATAAGTGATGCCGATTGCCACATGCTTTGTTGAACTAAGCTCTGATGAAATGCTAAGGAAGCATGAAACGTGTCAGGCTGTTTGAGAAACTGGTTTGTTTTCCCTCCACTGCGCTATGAATTTGCACATTAAATGAAGTAAACCTACCTGCGTGTGGCTCTCTAAATGGGAGAATTTGAGATGGTGGATGTATTACGGCTGGTCCCGGTCGTGGGAGAGCCCCGCCACGAGGATGTGGTCCGAGCTGCAGTCAATCGACGAGCGGTGTAAAGGGCAGAAAGGTCGGTGTGTGCAAGCTGGTATTTGCAGCCCAGAGGTAGCGGGACACTTTCCAGACCCACTGAGATTTTAATTTTCATTTATTTTGCATCGCATGAAAGCAGCTCACCAGAGTGAAACTAACGGCACTACAAGTACCATCAGGCTGTGGGAGAGCCGACGCCCACTGGGGCAGGTGGTGAGAGTTATAAGTGATGCCGATTGCCACATGCTTTGTTGAACTAAACCTCTGATGAAATGCTAAGAGAGCATGAAACGCGTCAGGCTGTTTGAGAAACTGGTTTGTTTTCCCTCCACTGCGCTGTGAACTTGCACATTAAATGAAGTAAACCTACCTGCGTGTGGCTCTTCTAAATGGGAGAATTTGAGATGGTGGATGTATTACGGCCGGTCCCGGTCGTGGGAGAGCCCCGCCACGAGGATGTGGTCCGAGCTGCAGTCAATCGACGAGCGGTGTAAAGGGCAGAAAGGTCGGTGTGTGCAAGCTGGTATTTGCAGCCCAGAGGTAGCGGGACACTTTCCAGACCCACTGAGGTTTTAATTTTCATTTAATTTGCATCGCATGAAAGCAGCTCACCGGAGTGAAACTAACGGCACTACAAGTACCATCAGGCTGTGGGAGAGCCGACGCCCACTGGGGCAGGTGGTGAGAGTTATAAGTGATGCCGATTGCCACATGCTTTGTTGAACTAAGCCTCTGATGAAATGCCAAGGGAGCATGAAACGTGTCAGGCTGTTTGAGAAACTGGTTTGTTTTCCCTCCACTGCGCTGTGAACTTGCACATTAAATGAAGTAAACCTACCTGCGTGTGGCTCTTCTAAATGGGAGAATTTGAGATGGTGGATATATATATATATATATTATATTTTCCACAAATTAAAAAGTAGGCGGCACTCTCCTTGGTTAATGCAACCCTTTATTTAGACCATTGCTCTCCTCCTCCTATGCGTTTCGAACATCAAGTTCTTGATCACGGTAGTGATCAAGAACTTGATGTTCGAAACGTGTAGGAGGAGGAGAGCAATGGTCTAAATAAAGGGTTGCATTAACCAAGGAGAGTGCTGCATACTTTTTTAATTTGTGGAAAATACTTTTGCGGGAATTGGCCCTTTCCTCGCCGTGAGCACCAGCTGAACTGTGCTCCCCCCGCCAAGGACTGGTTTGTTGAATCATATATATATATATATATATATATATATATATATATATATATATATATATATATATATATATATATATATATATATATATATATATATATATATGTAAAAAAACAAAGGTTACAGGAATGTTATAGTTAGGCTCAGCTTTCACTGGTACAAAACCAGTGAACTGTAACTCGTGACCCTGCAATGCACTGCATAGGAGGGGTAGCTGGCCCCCAAGGACCATCAGCAGTAAAGTGGACTTAATCCCCCAACCAGTATTATGCCAGGAGGCACTTTGCAGAGTGGTGGAAAAAGGAGCCATGGCCTCTCAAGACCTCTCAGAAATCCTGCTGCCTGGGACTTACTGGAGGTAACAGGACGGGTATTATTCCCCCCAAGGACCCTCTGGAGCCAAGGGGGCTTCATCCCTCAACCATCAGTGCACCAGGAGGTGCGTTTGCATAGTGGTGGAGAAGGGGGCATGGCCTCCAAAGACCTCCAAGCAATCGTATTTTGTGGGACTTACTGGAGGTAACAGGAGGAGTTGTTGCCCCCAAGGACATCCTTGTGGTCCAAATGCCCCTCCTATTACCTTTAGTAAGCCCCTCACTGTGTGATTGCTGAGAGGTCTTCATAGCTTCCTAACTATAATGTCTCTGTAACCTTTGGTATTTTTAGTGAATTTCTAAGGTTTTTTAAATGCTAATTCCTAACTATAACGTCTCTATAACCTTTGGTTTTTTTCAGTGAGTTTCTAAAGTTTTTTTAATTCTATTTCATAACTATAACGCCCCTGCAACTTTTTGTTTTTTCACTGAATTTGTAAGGTTTTTTAAACTCTATTTCCTAACTATGGCGTCTCTGTAACCTTCTTTGGTGAATTTGTAAGTTTTTTTTAATTCTCATTCCTCATACGTTGGTAGTTGCGAATACCATGTGTTTTTGACAAAGTGTAAAACACATATATAGATATATTTTACAAAAAGTGTGAGTCTAGATGATTAGTAACATATTGGTTTAATTTTATTTTCTTTATGCATTATTCTAAAAGAGCAGTGTCCAAAAATAACTTTCCGTTTTTGCAGCGACATCGGAAGTTGCAGCGAATAGCACGTGACTCCCAAATAAAGAAATGTCATTGGTTTATACAGTTTCCTTAATGAAAGGATGTAAACACCCATTTCTCCTTTCTTGAACTTTCGAGGTACTGGTTAGTTTATTATAGGAACTGTCCCAAACTGATTTTGAAGATTGTGCTGTTTTTTTGCATTTTTTGCTGTTTTTACAAAAATAAAATGTCATCAGAAGAACTAGAGGAAGAAATACAACTGGTTGAAGTTATTGAAGAGCAGGAGGACTCAGCTGCACATGAACAGTCTTCTGATGAAGAACTACCAATGAAGAAACAAAGCACAGCTTGGGATTTTTTCACTATTCCATCTGGTGAATCGAAGACCACAGCTAAATTGGTGAGGTGCAGCATATGTGACAGTACATTATCTCGGGGCACAGCAAAAAAAATATTCATGTGGTACAACAAGCATGTTGTACCGCTTGAAAACATACCACAAGAAGCAACTCAAAATTGCACAGAGAGAGAGAGAAGGAGAGGGATCATCAGCCTCAAGACCTCCAGCCCCTGCTCCTGGTGACAAAGTTCCAGCTGAAGTGGAGAGAAGATGCAGTGAAATGTCACCAGAACTAAGGCGTTTTGCTACCTTCTGCATAGACTGTAATACCATTGTAACAGCCGGGGAGCAGTCTATGGAAATAATTTTGCAGAATTTGAAAAACCATACTTGTTAATTTCTTTTCCTTTTTTATATTGCAGCACTTCATACAAAATTTGTTAGTCAGTGCTCACAATTATGTAACAAATGAAGAAAAACTAAAAAAAAAACAGTTCAGATTTTTTTTTTTAAATGGTTCTTTTCAGAACCACCTTTTCTGGTTAAAAAAAGATAGTTTGAATGAATGAGTGCATGAACGGTACAGGGATATTAGAATGAGTACATGAGTGGTGCATGGATGATTGTATAAGTGCATAAGTGGTGTATTGATGTTAGAATGAGTGCACGAGTGGTGCTTGGGTGATTCTATAAGTGCATGGGTAGTGCCTGGGTAATTGTATGACTGCATGGGTTGTACATGGATGATTGGATGAGTGCAAAGAAACTGCCTGGGTAATTAGATATGTGCATGGCTAGTGTCTGGGTGATTGGATGAGTGCATGGGTAGTGCCTGGGTGATTGTGTGAGTGCATGAGTAGTACCTGGGTGATTGGATTAGTGCCTGAGTAGTGCTTGGGTGATTGGATGTGTGCATGGGTAGTGCCTGGGTAAATGGATGAGTGTATGGGCCGTACCTGGGTGATTGCATGAGTGCATGGGTAGTGCATGGGTGGTGCCTGGGTGATTGGATGAGTGTATTGGTAGTGCCAGGGTGTTTGGATGAGTGACCGAGTAGTGCCTGGGTGATTCAATGTGTGCATGGGTAGAGCCTGTGTAATTGTATGACTGCAGGGGGAGTGCATGGTTGATTAGATGAGTGCCTGGGTGATTGTATGAGAGTATGGGTAGTGCCTGGGTAATTAGATGAGTGCATGGGTAGTACCTGAGTGATTGTACGAGTGCATGGGTAGTGCTTGGGTGATTGGATGACTGCATGGATCCTGCCTTGGTGATTGCAGGAGTGCATCAGTATCAGTAGTGCCTGGGTGATTGCATGAGTACATGGGTAGAGCCTGGGCAATTGTGTGACTGCATGGGTAGTGCCTGGTTGTTTGGATGAGTGCCTGATAGGGTGGCTAGGTGATTGGATGAGTGTATGGGTAGTGTCAGGGTGATTAGATTAGTGAATGGGTAATGCCTGGGTGATTGGATTTGTGCAAGGGAAGTGCCTGGGTGATTGTACGAGTGCATGGGTAGTGCATGGGTGTTTGGATAAGTGCATGCGTAGTGCCTGGGTAATTGTATGAGTGCATGGGTAGTGCCTGGGTGATTGCATGAGGGCATGGGTAGTGCTTGGGTGATTATGTGAGTGCATGGGTAGTGGTTGGGTGATTGGATTAGTGCCTGAGTAGTGCTTGGGTGATTGGATGTGTGCATTGGTAGTGCCTGGGTAATTAAATGAGTGCATGGTTAGAGCCTGGGTAATTGTATGACTGCATGGGTAGTGCCTGGCTGATTGTATGAGTGCTTGGGTAGTGCATCAGTGATTTCATGAGTGTATGGGTAGTGCCTGAGTGTTTGGATGAGTATATGGGTAGTGCCGGGGGATTGTATGAGTACATTGGAAGTGCTTGGGTGTTTGGATAAGTGCATAGGTAGTGTGTGGGTGATTGGTTTAGTATATGGGTACTACCTGGGTCATTGCAGCAGTGCAAGTATAGTTTCTGGATGATGGGATGAGTATATGAGTAGTGACGCGATTAAGCCATCACTAGATTAGAATATAGCCCGATCCGCAACCACTGTGAAAAAATATAAACAAAGGAAAATGTATTAGGATTTCATTTTCAACATTAGGCAAACAAAATAAGATACAATATTTGTTTCTCCATAACTTTAATATAACATACTAAAATGTTTTCTGTTTTTTATTGTTTTCAGCTTTCATACTTCTTCACGTTCAACAGTGGTCTGTATGAAGCATCACCATCAAACGGTGGGGAAAAAAACAATCAATGTATTTAAAAAAAAAAACAAATGTGCATAGTACATCATTACAAATATGTGATTCTATGCATTCCACTCACTACAAGTTTGTTAATAGTGGCTTGCTGATAAGTTACTACCTTAATGAAAGCAACTATATGATAAAACTGTTTCTGATATTTTTATATCTGGTACAAAATATCCAACAAATATAAAACAGGCTTCATTGTTTGATATTCTTTTGTAAGCATCATCCCTGTTAGGCTAAATGATGCCTAAAATGTTCTTGGCCTATGTTCGAAAAACATAACACACAGTAGTACATAGAAGTTGCTGTAGAAGAAACAAAAGGGGTCTTTTTGTTAGTGGTGATAAAGGAAATATGGTATTTCTGTGCAACCTGAAGCTCTACATTAAGATTTATCTTTAGCTAGAACATACTCAAAAAGCAGTTACTATGGAGGTGTTTTCTTTAAATAAAAAAAAAGATATATTTCATTGGATGCTGTCAGTAAGTAAGTGAATAAAATTAGTTAGTGTGTTGGATGCATTAGCAAGAAGTCCTATTATCAGCTGTTGTTTAAAAAAAGGAATGTAATAAAGACATGGATATGCTTCTGAATCTGTGCAGTAAACCACACCTGCTGCATCTCATTTGGAAGTAGCATGTTCCTTCTAGAATGTGCTGTGAACTTATGACCTAGTGGTTCCACTGGGTTACTAGGTACACTGAGTTAAGAGTGTATTGGGGGGATGGGTGTTAAAGAGACAGAACATTTTTTTTAAAGTTGAGGAGATATGACATAATTTAAGTAATGATAAACTTTAATTTCCAATTGAGGACTATGTAATAAACTGTTGTGCAGTATCTAAATGTAAAAATACTGAAGCTAAATATAGGTTTGGACTCCCGTTTTATTTCGCGATTACTCTGCGATCACCGCTAAAAAGTCACAAACACGTGGAGACAGGAACTTCATTTTGAAAGAAGGGAAAGGGTTAACAGATGCTAACCATTCACAAGTGCAGATAGAATAGTCTAAAATGAAAGACATGGGGGGATATTCACAAGAACGTGCGATAAACATTGCCAAAATAGGTTAACGCAAGTTTTCATATCGCCGTCTATTGCGGGAAAATAACTCTGTGTTAACGTCGTATTTTCAACACGGCGGTAACATGCGATAGTCTCCCGATAATGCGTCAAATGTCCGCGATAACATTACCGGGACGGCGATGAAAATCCAAACCCGAACGCGAAAAAAGTTGCGATGGGCCCAACCGCGATAAGACAATCAGCGAAAAGCAGCGCCAGGCCTGCAATTCACACACGTCAGGCGGGAAAAACCACTACAAAAGCAGAAAAAAAAAAAAAAACTACAGCGAAGCACAATGGAGGCAGCCGGAGCAGGTAAAGAGGACGGCCAGAACCCCACAAGCCCCCCGGAGGAGCAGCCTGGGACCTCGGGGACAGGGAAGGGCAAGGACAAGAAGAAGAGGAAGACGCAGTTCAGTCCGCAGGAAAACAGGGTCCTGATCACGGAGGTGATAGAACACCATCAACAACTGTTCGTCACCTCCACTGTGTCATTGGCAACAAAAAATGGAACATGGCAGTCCATCGTGGACAAGGTGAATGCAGTCGGAGTGCTGAGGAGGACAATGGACGAGGTCAAGAGGTGCTGGAATGATGTGAAGCGCAAGACCAAGCAGAAACTCGCCAACAACCAGAAGGCAGCAATGCAGACTGGAGGTGGGAGTCCAGCGCCACAGGAGGAGCTGGATGAGATGGAGGAAATGGTGTCCAC
Organism: Calotriton arnoldi; assembly: GCA_963921515.1. Lineage (NCBI taxonomy): Eukaryota > Metazoa > Chordata > Amphibia > Caudata > Salamandridae > Calotriton > Calotriton arnoldi. The sequence goes on from CAWUFW010022920.1 coordinate 23,956, forward strand.
AGTCATCAATGGGGAGACGGTGGCAGGAGTTGGGGGACCGGACACTGCTCAACATGACCCGACATAACAGCAACAGGGTGAGTAACGACCAGGGACTGGGGGGACGGGGGAGATGGGCACAATGGCACACATGCACAATCAAGCGGAGCACAGTGCACACCCACAATGACTCTGGATCATGTCCCTGATCCCCTTGGCACACTGCAGCACACATAGCAACAGCATGTAGGCCCCCGTCAACTATGTGCCCAGAGGAGGCCCGCCCACACATCACTTAACTCACAACCAACCCATGCACATGTGCAGAACCCAGCAAAGCTGCGGGTCCGTGAGCCACACTGACAATGCAAGTGACACTGCATGACGATTAGCATGGCTGCAGTCCGATCATCATGACATGGTGCACGCCACCACACTGAGGTGGCTGAGTGTGGACCACATCCGTAAAGGAGCAGGTCACACTCTGACACATCCACCTGCACAAACAACCCCTGACGTCAACAACACATCTGCGGACAAACCATGCCCCAGAGTCCCAACTCCCACCAAGACCCAAATTCACCCAAGTCTGCAACATCTCAGCACTGTATGGGCACAGGAGTCAAAGGCACACCGCCTGAAAGGGACAAGGGGCAGCAAAATCAGAGCTGCAGGGGTGACTCTCCCAAAATGCAGCACACACACATGACATTCAGAGCACATCAGCATTGACAACAATGTGGTATAAACTGCAACACATTTACAACAGGACAGAGAACACAACAGGTGCCGCTTGTGTGTAGAAACTGGCCAATCACATTTGGCATAGCAGGGAAATGTGAGATGTCAATGTACAAGTACAAACACATATCTGTGATGTTGTCGAAATGTCCACTGTCCTGCATCAAATAGGCAGCTCCTCCTAAACAGTCACAATGTACATTGTCATGCAGTCTGTATGTGAACTTGTACAATGCGTCAACATACATGTGAACACAATGTAATACTGCATCTCCCCTTCACATTGCAGAGGGAGCATCAACACCTCCTGCAGAGCAGCCCCAACAACTCTTCACTGATGATGATGAGGACATCCCCAACATCGACACCGAAGCCCTCTAAATCCTCATTGACAGCTTCGGCACCCCACCTCCAGGAGCAGGGCAGCCCAGCTGCATCGAGGAGACCCCACCCTCTGCACAGACCACACAGCAGGAAGCACCTACCACCCCGGCTGTCTCCCAGGACCCCCACAAACAACACATGGCCTTCCAATGCCATGTGTTAGAGGTCCAGGAAAAGATGGCTGATCAGGTGTGGGTGGGGTTCGACCTCATGGCAGCCAAACTTGATGCCATACATGGGTGTCTGATTCCCATCAGGGACCACTTACAGTCCCTAACGGACACCCACAGTCCGCTCCATGCTCTCCAATGATCCATGGCTGACATCGCTGGAGTCATGATACTGAGACAAGAATAACTGTCCAGTCAGAGTGGCTCCAGCGATGTCAGCCGGGAGTTGGGACAGATGCGGGGGCTCATGGAGAACATGGAGCGGATGCAGGCGGAAAGAATGGCTGCCACGGCTGCACACCAGCGAGATGTGGCTGGGACCTTCCATGCCCTGGAGCACATCGTCATGGCATTGCTGCCTCAAGGCCTGGCGCAGATGAATGCTGCTGCTGCTTCTACATCCACATCCCCGCCCCCTGATGTGTCAGTGCCTCACAGTGCGGCAGGCAATCCACCTCCGGCCCCTGATGTGTCAGTGGCACACAGTGCGGCAGGCAATCCACCTCCGGCCCCTGATGTGTCAGTGGCACACAGTGCGGCCGACATTCCACCACCACCCACATGTGAGGCACATGTGACATCAGAGGATGAAGATGCGGATGAATCAACCTTACTGGTAAGGAGGAGGCAGTAGCATTCATCTCCGTCATATGGCCTGTTTCTGCTTGGTTCTGCCCTTTGCATCATCACCTTCCACTGTCCCCCGATACAGTCTGTGACACTCACCTTGGACCTCGACATGGACTGCCATATTCTGTTTGGTTACCAATGACACAGCGATCAGACTGCGGACTGAACTCTTCCTCTTCCGATGTACTTGTCATTCCCTGAAGGACTCTGGCTGGCCCTCCACGGGCCAATAATGTGAAGTGGGGTTTGCATGGCCCTGTACTGCTCCAGCTGCAACACTCCACTGGATGTGAATTAAACATTCAGAATCGCACGGATCTGTCATGTCTTTGATCATTCAAGTATGAAAGTATGGATGTATGTAGGGTCAGTGATTCCCCCTTACGTCCATGTTGCTCATGTCGTGGGACTTGAGTCACAGGGTGCAACATAGCCGATTGCGGTCCGTGTGGCGTAGACACTACAACAGAGACACAAGCATCAGTTACTTCCTTGTCCAGCTCAGAACTGAAGCACGCCCAGAGCCCAGGGGTCATTGTTCCCACCCCTACCTTGGCCTGGCATACGCCAGGCCAGACCACTCCGCTTACGCTCAGAGGGGGGAAGACAAAGCTACATGTCCCAGGTCTTCCCTGTAGTGATCTGCTGATCACTGGTCTAGTTGTCAGCATGCCACAGCCTCTCCCTGAGGGCTGGTTAACACCCACACCACACCCATCCAGCACAGGCGTCACAGGACATGTGACCCTGCCAATAAAAGGGGCCTAGCACATCACATTCCCCACTGCCGGAGATGACATGATGGCGTCCGCACCACGTGGCTCAATCATGAAGGGTCCATGACTTGTGGCGTACGGAGTTAGTGGCACCCGAGGGCCTGCGTCCGGCACGGGCCGTGGCGATGACTTGCGTTGCACTGAGTTAGTGGCACCCGCTGCACTGCAGCTGGCAGGGGCCTACCGGCACGGGGTCATGACTTGCGTTGCACAGGGTTAGTGGCACCCACTGCACTGGGCTGGCAGGGGACTACCGGCATGTGACGATGACTTGCGTTGCACAGGGTTAGTGGCACATGAAGAGCTGCAACACAGAAAGGTATGCAGTTCCTAGTGAACACTGTCGGTTGATGTGTAATTAGTGTGTAGTGAAGTACACACTAGGGGCAGGAGGGGGTTTCCTCCTTTTGGAAAGGGACCCTCACACACCCCCCATCAGTGGGGTGTCTTGCTTCATCATCGGGTCTGCTCCTTATCGGGTCGGCGCTGCAATACCCGATCGGCGCCCTTAAAGGGGCCATTTTGCGGAGATCTTTTTTCCTTATGCCATAAGGTGCAGTGAGTGTGAGGGCCCTAGTGAGTGTAGATGTAGTATGTAAAGAGGTGAGGCTAAAACAGGAGGTAGTGGTCCACCCAGAACTAGTTTAATGATTGTAGCCACTCTCCTGGCTAAAAACGTGAATGTTGCGCACCCCTGTTATAAGGTCACGGGGATGTGCGCTCTCGGGCTCAACATGTTTCAACATGAAGAGCTGAGCGGGTGTGCAGCCTGCGATGATGCGTAGACCTCGATACGCCATCCTGCAAATCAAGATTCGATTTGAATTGAGGGCCCTGCTGGAGCGCAGTGTACGCCGAAGGCAGCAGGCAGCGCACACATGACTCCGCGGTGCGGTGCCGCAGGGTGTGCTGGGGGCCTGTGGCGTGGAATCCAGCGATCGGCTGAGGAGGTTGCACCGGCACGTGGTGGGCTCTCTTGGAGACACGGGTGGCGGCAGGTGAGCATTGAGGCCTGGGTGCGCAGGGGCGGCCAGTCATCGCTGGGCGGTGGACTGGTCTGGGGACCAGGGCTGGGGTGCAGCAGGCGCACAGGATCACGCAGGCACCACCGGTCATAGCGGCAGCCTCGTGGCTGGGTGGGGGGCGCAGCCCTGGCAGACACGACCCTGCATGTGATGACGTGATGTGCGCGGGTTGGTTTGGGATGTAGCCACCTCGTCTCCAGTGTGAATCTGCCCATTGAAGGTGGTTAGCCACGTGTGTAGGCCTATGGACAGGTTATGGCGGAGACTGAGACACACGCAGTAGTCACTTTGGTGGTGGATTTGTGACGTGTGCATTCCCACAGTTGTGAGTTGTAGGATTGTGGAGTTGAGGTGTGTGGTGTGTTCAGTTGGTACTTGCCGATGGGCAGTGCATTACCATTGGTGCCATCCTCAAAGCGCTGGTTGGTGGTGGACTTGCGGACATGTGGGAATCATGCACACTGCCTGGGGAGTTTGCGACGACATTGGTGGACAGGCCACGGTGGTCCACTTTTGTCTGCACATTGATGGCATGCGTGTGGTTGCTGTTGCAGTGATTGTGTGCAGTGTCGGCAGGGGGCACAAGTCGTACACGTGTGCTGTGAATTGCCCCCAACACGTGCGTGACGCCAGCTATGGCGTAGTTCTCTTGCGTGGTCTCAAGATGTTCCTGGGCAGCGTGGGTGGAGTGAGGGGCAGGGGTATCGAGCTGACACACACTGTGATGCTTTCAGGTAGGATGAGTCCTGCATGATGTGACCGTAACAGCAGTTCGTGTGGTCGTTACCTTCCTTTTCATTCCTACGACGGTTATGTCCACAAGAACTTCTGTTACGGTCTTCTCATGCATGATTTATCATGCCTGTGAGTATTTCGGTTTGTCCAAGTGCAGTACACTGTACCAGATTAGGCATGTGACTATACGGAAGTTTGACCATTGTCACCATTTCTCCCACAGGTTTCTGAAGACACGTTGCCCTGTTGAAGTTCCCCGTTGGGAATGGAACGCGTTGGCTGAGCTTTTCGTTTTGTTTGTTTGTGTATTTGTAATAAAGTTCTGTTTTTTCACTACTGTTGACTCCTGGACTTCATGACCTGGCGCACCCACATTTCGGTTACTACGATCTTGGGTCTGGGGCATGGAGGCGTCTAGCACGGCTGGCGTTGGGGTTGGTTGCGCGGGTATACTACGAATTGGAACTATTGTGTGGTGCGGATACAGGGGCCCGCCGTTGCTTTTGTGGACATGCATCCATGACATGTGTGAGGGAGTTTGATGGGGCTGGCTGTGAGACTCCTCCGACTCTGGCAGTTGTTGGTTGGAAGGTACCAGGGGCCAACAGGTGCAGCACAGCCAGCAGCTTTGTCTGCGGGGGGATGTTGGTTGTCCGCTGTGTTGGTACCGTCAGCCTGTGGGCAATGATGTTCAGGATGCGGAGGATGGTTGTCCTTTTGGGCCTGTAGTGGGGCTGGTGCGTTTTAGGGTCGTACGCTGTCCTGCGCTGCCTAGGTGGTAATCCAGGGGGGTGGTCCGGGGGGGCCTGGGAGTGGTGGCGGTGGGTGTTGTGGCCCTCTTGGTTCTCCGAGCTGCATGATCAGTAGCTCCATGGCAGCTGTTGGTTTTCAGATGTGGCTCTGGGCTGGGCTCCCTTTCATACTGCAGGTAGTCATCCTGATTAACACCAGCAAAAGGCAGGTGTTAAATCCCTGCTGCTAACGCATCTTATCGCCTGTTCTTGGTTCGCATCGCAGATCTGACTGGTCGTTGAGAATCTCGCGAAGTGGTGTTTTCATGTGTTTTTGCACGGCAACGCCTACTCTGCATATCATTAGCATTAGTTGTCGCACTCATCCGTGGCGATGTTTTTTGCGGTAGCTATCGCAGGAAAACTGGCGATGTCGGCAGTTTGCACCTGCTTGTGAATGGGGCGATAAATCTATCTCCACTTTTGCGGCGCTAAAGTGCAGATAAATCGGCGATAAGTCCTTGTGAATATGCCCCCATGATTTCATTTGCTGCCTTTCTCATGATCATAGAGTGGAAAGTTGAAGAGGTTGACATTTTATGGTTGCTTTGTATGAGAGTGGTGTACCATTCTTGTGCTTAGTTTTTATAAATCCTAACTGTGTCAAAACTATTTTAAAAAGAGCTAAAACAACAATATAATCTACGAACTCATTTCACTGGTATGTACATAACTTTTTAGTTATTTAAAAAGTACATTACATTAGAAATTGAGATGTATATGGCAGTTTGATAATAAAAGAGTATCACAGTGATGTGAAGAAAATATATGACATGAACTGTATCCATCTGAGGGTATGTGTTTAAGATGTTAGTATGAAATGTTTTGGAAGTAAAAAAAATAAATTAGTGCCCTTTTATTCCTTTAAAAAAAATATATATATTTAGCCATTAGTAAGATGTGTTACAAAACGACAAAAAAGGGGAAACACTTTGACACTTGATAAGAATAATACACATAGTTGGTATACAAGGATTTTAGGAAAAAGAGCAGAAGAGACAAAAGACAACGGGATTACAAGAAATAATACTCTACATAGTAGAGTAAAACAGTAAGTGTGTGACTAGACCAAATCCTGTTAAATCTTAAACAAGCACGAGGGCCTCTAACCTTAGCTAAGGCTAGCTCAGATTCGGACACCTGTCTGAGAAATGCCCAGAATTCATTAGCGTTTGGGCTAATGGGATTTATCCAAGCTCTGGCAATACATAAGCGAGCACACACGATGATGATAGAGGCTAGTGCCCTCTCATAGTTGGTGGCCTTGTGCTTAAGCCCGAGAAAGATTTTGTTATCTGTGGGCTGAAACTTGCAGCCAAGTTGCACAGCTAGTGTTGTAAATACATCGTTCCAGAATGGCATTAGCATTGGGCAGTACAAAAACATATGTTTTAAGTCTGCCGCGAAGAGTTTGCATTTGGGGCAATACAGCTTAGTAGGAGATCGAGATGTTGCCTACTTAGAGATGAGCTCGGGCATATAATACAACATAAAAATTGTCTTGTGTTGTTGCAGTTTTGAACTGACAGAAGCTACTGCTCGATCTAAAGTGTCTAATGCCTCCTGCACTTCTACTACAATTATATTGGTATTTGAAAGCCAACTTAGTTTTGCGGATATCTGCAGATTGTCCTCATGGACTGATGTGATAAGTTTCTGATAAAATACGCTGATAGCACCCTTACCAGGATTCCCATATATGACCGAGAGTATTTCAGATTAATATAGTGCATCTGACAGCTTTTGCCAGTGTAAAAAATAGTCCCTTATCTGAAGATATTTAAAAAAAGAACTGTGTGAAAGCCTGAACTCATCTCTGAGTGCGATAAATGAACGAAAACCCTGGTTATCGTAAAGTTGGCCTAATCTGTTGATGCCCGCACGCTGCCAAACTCTTCCAACATGATCCTGGAGGTCTTGTAAAGGGTGAATCCTATAGACGGTCTGCAAGCTAGTTTTTAGGCCAATGAGGATAGGCCTGCTTCGAGCCCGTTTACCAGACTCCGCATCAGCCTGGCAAATGCGGCCCAATAATAAAGCTTGAAGTCTGGGAGCCTAAAGCCCCCTTGTTTGTAAGATAGTTTGATAGAGCTAAGGGCCCTTCTGGCACATCTGTACCCCCAAATAAAGCTACCTATAGTGCTTTCCAAACACTTAAAGAATGGTCTTGGGACCCACAAGGGGATTGAGTGAAAGAGGTATAGAAACTTGGGCAGTATGTTCATTTTGATTATATTACACCTGCTAAGATGCTGAGGGGGAGCCGATGCCAGCCACGTAATTTAACCGTGACTGATTTAAGAAGTGGTTCATAGTTCAGGGTAATTAGATCCTCAACCCGGCTGCTAAGACAGTTACCTAGATATGTAGCAGTGTCTGTGACCCCTAGAGACGTTGGGAGAGTATCAGGCTGGTAACTGAGAATTGCCTGGGTTTTTGCTAGATTTAACTTATAACCTGAGAAGGAACCGAAGAGTTCTGCCTCTTCTGTTATGAGGCCTATAGCATCGACAGGATTGGCAGAATAGACAGCAATGTCGTCTGCATATGCAGTGAGCTTAAGTTCTGTGCCATTAAGACATACTGGGAGGATCCCCACGTTCTGCAAAAGATGTCTTATGAAAGGCTCGATGTAAAGAGCAAACAGCATGGGGGAGAGTGGACAGCCCTGACGTGTGCCTCTTTCGACAGGGAAATTGAGTGGATGACATGCCGTTCAGCTTGACGACGGCTATAGGATTCTTATACAGTTTCTATACTAGAGAAGTAAACTGAGTGCCAAGTCCAAATACTGACATAGTACCCCAGAGTGCCTCCCAAGCTACTCTATCAAAAGCCTTCTCAGCGTCTAGCATGATCATGCCGATCTGTGATTTTAATTTACCAGATACATTGAAGGCTGCGATGGCGGTGTTGATATAAGCCGCAGTATCTCTGCCGGGGATGAACCCATGTTGTTGAGCGGAGACTAGCCGATGTATGTTGGGGGCCAGGCATGTAGCCAAGATTTTAGAAAAGATTTTAGCATCCAAATTGATTAGAGAGATTGGACGGTACAAACCTCTTTAATCAAGGGGTTTTCCCTTCTTGGGAAACACGACAATGTTAGTCAGACTCCAGGAAGCTGGAGCTTCCCCCACATTAGTGATATAAGTAGTTAATTCTGTGAACTCAGGTGCTAAGATATCCCTGAAAACTTTATAGAACTCAAGTGGGATGGTATCCTCGCCTGCCGCCTTACCTGGGGGCAAGGCTTTGATTGCATCCTCCACCTCGGCTACCAGTATATCTCTTTGTAATGAAGCTGATTCGTCAGCCTCAAGCTGTGGAAGATGGCTCTCTTGCAAGTATTCCAGGAGTCTGTCATTATTGGAGACTGACTCGCCGTAGAGTTTAGCGTAGAATATTCCAAATTTTTCAGCTATGTCCTGCGACTGAATGTAGAATGGCCTGCCCTCTCCTTTTATTGATTTAATATTAGATTTGGCCTTTTTATCGTATATCTGAGTGGCAAGAAGCCGACCGACCCTCTCCTCTTATTCATTCTGCAAAGCTTTATGTTTATGAAAATTAGCAGCTGCTTTCTCCGTTAGCCTTCTATTTAACATAGACCGCTTTACTGGGAGATTTAAATAAATTGCCTGCTCTGCCGGATCCCTGACCATAATTGCCTGTGCATGCTGTTGTTCCAGATCTAAATAATGGGGTCGGCATTGTTCCGTTTCTTGGGGTGAGCACCTATTCTGAGCCAGAATGAACTGGAGAGTTGTCCCCCTGACAAAGGATTTCATACAATCCCATACTACGTGAGCCGAGGCAGTGCCCTTGTTGTTTCCTAGATACTCTCCCAATGCTGCTCTGAGGTACGTACTGTACTCAGGGTCATTGAATGGATACCAAGGGAATGAAAATGCCCGGTAAGCACCCCTTACACCCGGCTGCATCCGTAATGTTAGCATCAAGGGATTATGATCAGATGTTACTTTGGGACAGACCTCTAAGTGCGTTTTCCAAGAATGCTCTCTTGGTAAAGATCATATCAGTACGTGAATATTGTTTGTGTGGGGTTGAGTAGAATGTAAACCTTGGCAACGTTGGGAAAAGTGTCCTCCAAAAGTCATCGAGTTGATGAATATGCATAAGCTCGAGGATAGCTGCTCGAGTCCTGCGCATTCTAACCTGTGCTTTTCTATTTGTAGTATCAATATTCTGATCCATGATACAATTAAAATCCCCCATGACTATCAGATCCCCGTCCCACCCCAATAGTTCAGCACTTAGATAGTAAAAAATGTCAGGGATGTCAGAGTTGGGACCATACACCAGACAGATTGTGTATTTGAGGCCCGAGATCAGCAGCTGTACTATCACCCATCTCCCTTTAGAGTCTGCCTGAGTACACAATACTGTAGCAGATACGTTTTTGAACTTCAATAAAGCGACTCCATGTATCAAAACTGTCTGGGAGGTACAATTTGAAACATCAACCCCTAGTTGGTTCAGCATAGATCTGTCTTTATAAGCCAGATGGGATTCGGTTAAATCGAGTATCTGTGGCCTGAATGCCTGGAGTTCCTCGCGTACGAGTCACAGCTTCCTAGCTTGGTTTAGTCCTGCGACATTCCAACACATAAACTTCAGGTAAGACATAGCATAGTCTAAATTCTGCAGCCTTCCCCCTTTGCTCTGTCCTCCTGCCAAGTGTCATCTAAATGTGAGCTTACAACTGTTCGCCGGCTATTTAACCACCTCCCTCCCCCGCCAGCCCCCCCACCCAGACATACCAATAAGACGACATAGAGCTAATCTCTAGTGGTGGCGACCCCCCGCCCGACCCAGCAAGACCCACCCCCCTGTGTCTACAGAAAGGAATCATCCACATCCGATACAGGGGTGATGGCAAGAACACAGTATGGCTTTCGGAGAGGGATGGGCACCACAGAATAGTGCCTCAACTTGTCCCTGATTATGGGCAAGTACATGAAGGCCAGGAAGGGTTCTATCCAGCTGGCCTTCATGGACTTGTCCAGTTCTTTTGACACTGTAAATCGGGAGAAATTGTGGGCACTCATGGGGAAAATGGGTGTCGAGGAAGCACTGATTTCTCTTCTCTGTAGGCTCCATGCTTCCACCTCTGTTACCATAAGATATGGCCCACAAGGGGAAAAAACCAGGCCCATAGTTTCAACAGAAGGTGTCCGGCATGGGTGTATTTTTGCCCCCTTTCTTTTTTTAATTTATACCAATGGCCTAGAGGCTTTTTTATCAGACAAGGAAATTGATGGTCCCGCTACTTTCATATGCGGATGACACCGTGTTAATGGCCCTGACAGCAAATGGCCTCCAAAAATTACTTAACGTAATTACAGATTTTATGTTTGGCACTTGATTTAAAAGTCAATTTTATTAAATCATATATTATGGTGTGTGGCCCTAAAATGACCAAAACTAGAAAATATGCTGTAAGGGATAAGAGAATTGATAAGTTGAATAATTTTAACTACTTAGGGAATATTTTTAACAATAGGATGAACTGGGAATCACTTGTTACTGCAAGGGTGCAACATGCGGACAGGGTTGTTGAGGTGCTTTTTCGCTTTGCCTGTAAGTTGGGCCATAAACCAGTGACTGAGTTGGTCACACTCAATAAAGCCAAATGTGTGCCTGTTGCGACATGCGGAGCAGGAGTGTGGGGTTACTATAATAGCCGCTATTTACAGATCATGGAAAATAAATGTATAAAAAGGCTATCGATTATCCCAAATAGTGCCCCCACACTCTTTTGTCAACGTGAGCTGGGGCTTGATTTTATAGAGGATCGTATAGATATGGCCCCCCTGCTATTATAGGCTAAAATCTGGTTGTCTAAGGAGCTAGCGTTCTTAAGGGAAGTCATTAAAGACTGTATCAATCTTGATGGAGCATTATCTATCCCTTGGTTCCGATTTGTAAGAGATAACCTTTATGAGCTAGGTTTGGGGCACTACTATGACAACCCAGCTAGTATTCATGAAAATGCAAAATACATTATAAAAGAGGCACATTTTACGGGGGCGAATATACGCCGCTCTCGACCTGAGGTGAAAGGTTTCCCTTGTTCATTCCCCGCCCAGCAGCAATTTTATCTAACATTTACCATAAATGTACAGACACGATTCTATTTAACAAGATTTCAGGTACTTACCCTGCATTTTTTAGTGGCTTTCCCGAAACAATCGGGATGGGCAGATAAACTGACGCCTTGCCCTTGTGATGATTTGGCAGTTCAGAGCACATTGCACTTTTTGCTATTTTGCCCCCTCTATAAAGAGCCAAGAGGAATTTTTTTTGTTCCGATTTTGAAAGAAATTAGGCCATGTTCTTATATTGAAGGTTTTAAATATCTGCACTCTTTGGCTACTCATGCTATATGCACTAGGGTTTCTAATTATATTAAAGTTGCAATGGCTATTAGGAAGTGGTAGTAGAGATAGTAGATGAACATGAACAATGTAATTTTCTCATACTCAATCTAAGTATTGATGTATTTTTTAGGCGGGGTTATACATTGTCGGGGTATTAAGTGCTTTGTAACATGGATTGCATTTTTCAAAAGATTGAATTTTAAGGACTATGGGGCATATTATCAACAAATGGCGATATTTATCGCTAACTCCCCTTAGCGCCATTTCCCTTATCGCCGCAGTTCGCCGGAATCTATCGCCGCATTAGCGGCGTATTAGCAACACGCCGCTGACAGGCGATAGCTATCTTTTCCGGCGGAAATGGACTGCGATAGATTTAGCGTGCCGGCGATAAAAAATACGCACGCTAACGTGAAAAAAGTGGCGAAGGGCCTATCGCTAATTAGCACCAGGCCTGCATTTAACGCTTTCAGCGGGAAAATGCACTATAAAAATCCTGCCAAGCAGAAAAAAAACAAAAAAAGGAAAATACCAGAGGAGCAATGGAAGAAGCTGGGACCAGTGCAGAGGCCACAAACATGCCCACAAATACACAGGAGGACCAGCCAGAGACCCATGTGAAGGCCAAGAGGAAGAGGAATCCTAAGTTTAGCCTGCAGGAAAACCAGGTCCTGATTGCGGAGGTGACTGAACACCAACAAGAACTGTTTGTCACCTCCACAGTGACATTGGCAAGAAAAAAAGGAATATGGGAGGACATTGTGTCCAAGGTGAATGCCGTTGGAGAGAGGAGGAGGACAGTGGACGACTGCAAGAAGCGCTGGCATGATACCAAGCGCAAAACCAAGGAGAAACTAGCAGCCAATGTGAGAGCAGCGAGGCAGACTGGAGGTGGCCACAGGAGGAGCTGGATGAGTTGGAGGAGCAGGTGTGCCGAGTCATCAGTGAGGAGACGGTGGTTGGAGTTGCGGGCCAGGATAGTGCTGAATGTGAACAGACACAACAACACCAGGGTGAGCATCAACCAGGGACGGGGGGAAGGGAGTGGATGGGCACAGTGGCACTCATGTACAATTAAATTCATTGAAGTGCATACCCACATGTACTGTGGATCATGTCCTGAATACCCCTGTCCATGGTGGCATAGGGGCATATCACCCTTCTCAAACAACACATTGCACGACACACATTGGCCGGCATACAGACCTTCAAATGAGCACAGAAAAGGAAGCCCAAAATAGTTCTAGGTCAATGTCAGACCACTCCATAAGTGCCCCTCAAATGACAAAGTGGAACAACAACCTGACATGTGGCAGGGTGGCAAAATGATCTCCTGCCACATCACCACACCACATACAAATTGCCTGCACAAGGACACATCTCACTCTAACGCCAAAATGCATGTGCACTGTGAGTGTGACTGGTCATGTGCACGATAAGGCATGCCACCACCAATGTCAGCACACCTGCAGCATTCTGCACATGTGTATGAGTGGTGTGCAGGAATGTGCATGTGCATATAGGTGGACTTTGCTGTGCATACACAACCTTGCACACTACTCAGACACATGGGCACAATGCTGCAGGTGTGCTGACATTGGTGGTGGCATGCCTCATCATGCACATAACCAGTCACATGCACAGTGCATCCGCATTTTGGCCTCAGAGTGAGACGTGTCCATGTGCAGGCAGTTTGTATGTGCGTGGTGATGTGGCAAGGGGGAAAATCTGACATCACCTGCATCACCATGAAATGTGCCCCCTTGCCTGTTCATGAGATGCAGTCTGCTGTACACCAAGGGGGAAACATCTAGTGAGTCTGCATACCACACACACATGCAATGTCACAACGAATTGACCATGTAGGCTGCTGGATAAAGGTTGCACCTACAAAAATGCACACAAACAGCACACTTCACTCAAAGGGCGATGGAATACAATGAGCAGGGTGACGTGCCAACAACCACACAGTACATGAACAATGCAGAACAGGAATGTACCACACCAATATGTACTGCATGCCTTGTCTGTGAGACATACTCGCTGAACCACAATGTGCCTGTAAAGCTGTCTCACTGCCAAAGTATGACAACAAGCAACAATAGCTAAATTGAAAGAAATCATGTCAACCGGCCAAATGCCACCCTCAACCCCTATGTAAGATTGCACTCCTACCCCCCCAAGTGTACATATCTGCCACACAGAATACAGCATTCCACATCAGTCCTGATATGAGTTGCCCATCACACCATCATGTGCAAGTCAAATGAACGGTTTGGTAAGTCAACTGTGTCAGTGAACAAATATGCAGTCAGGTAGTCATCACCCACATGCCAAGCCAGGCATTGAATGACAGAACCAGGACAGCAGGTATCATCCATGGCAGCAGCTGTGTGGCACATACACAAACACACATCACCCGCACAATTGCATCTCTTGTGAGGGTGGCGTTGACCAGGCCTCAGCACCATAAATAGGCATCATGAAATGCACATACATCAGAAAACTGACCACTTACACACCACACGTGGGATCAACCTTGAGGGTAATGGGTGTTGACACTATGGGGCATATTACCAAGCCCCTATCGCCACCACAACGTCACTTATCTTTTGACGTTGGGGTGGCGATAGAGTCAGCAGCCTCATTATCAAGGCAGCGTTAAGTCACTTAATGTGGCTTAAAGACACGTTAAGTTGCTTTACGCTGCCTTGAGAATAGGGCCCCTTTCACGCTAAACTTTGTGTGAAAGGGGGTGTGCAGTGGGTGTTGTGGTGGGCTTCCCACAACAACACCCATTGAAGTTGACGCTGCCATCCATTATCAAGTTAGGCGAGAAGAGGTGGCAGTGCTGATCTGAACACCAGAGAAATCATGGTCCTAAGGTTGCAAAACTAGGAGAAATGCATTAATGCCCTTGTTATTGCTTGTATCATGTGTGCTGCCTTGTGCAGCCCACATGTGAAAAGCCAAATTCCATGGTATGTTCATGTACAGGAAGGTGTCCCTTCCTGTACATGAGCAAACTGTACTTCTAAATGTCATTTCGTAACTTCCATGTGTGCTTCATGAAGCAGCACACATGAAACCTACAAAATGCCGTCTTAGCTTTGTCCATGTGCAGTAAGCAACTACTTCCTACACATGAACAAACCTCCCTGCTCGCAGACACCCTTGCACTATGGTGCAAGGGAGCCTGTGCTGGTGCTAAGCAGTGTAATTTACTTCCATTGCAGGGGGAAACGCCAGGCTGCACCATATCCTTGACAACATGTATGAGCCTGACGTTACCAAAGTGGAGGCGAGAGCCGTGAAGACAAGATGGCTAACGCCTCTCCCTGCCACTTCCTTGGTAACATGCCCCTGTCTGTTCAGACCGCAACAACAATCGAAACTCACGCGGAACCATACTCGCAACGGGTCAGCCAAACGGAGGACACTCAGCAATGCATGCAACAAAAAACATGAAGGACGACATGCACACCAGACAAATCACAATAGACAAAGCAAAATGGATGTCCTGTTGTAGGGATTCTGCACATATACAGAGCTATGCACAGGATAATAGGACCTCGGAATATAGTGGTGAGCCAACCATAAACCTTAGCACCTAAAACCCTAATCCGACTAGCTGTAGCGTCTCATTAGCAACAATGCTACCAATGATTAGACAACCCAGAACACGGTATCTCTCTCTCTCAGGACTCGCAGTAGCAAGAACACCCTTTCATAACTCACTCATACCTGTCCACAATCGTGCATAAGAAGAGACACTGTATAGTTTAAAATGTTTATTTCAACTAACGTGCTCTAAGATACAGTACACGTGCCAGTACTATCAGCATAATGCATAATGATAAAATAAGCAGCATAGTTACAACTCCATAGAATACAAACGGGAAAGCATTTCATAAAGCAGTGGATATAAGGATATATGGCCTTACCACCCTCCCCGTGCTAGTAGCTAGTTTATTATAAAAATAGAAGACCTCTGGGCTTTGACTAGCGAACCCCCATACCTCAATATCTAGATGCACAGTTTACATCATCAGATACAAACAGCTCTTCTCTCTGGAAAGGTTGTTCTTCAAGTGTCTCCAACATTGAAATCACAATATTAAAAGCCCACAAATTTCTCCAAGGCAGCTGTAAATAGAGTGTTATGTCTAAGTGCGAGGGACTGGCCAAATCAGCAGGAACAAGGGACGTTGTTTTACGACCTTGTACATGGTGTGCAGACAGTAGCCCAAAAGGGAACAGGAGACAAGGTGAAAGATAGAAATGCAGACAGTGCTGAGATAGCCGGGCAGAAGCAGAGGCTCGAAAAACAACGGCACAAAGGAACGTGCGCAAAAAGGGCCTCATGGCAGCTAGGCCCAGGCCAACGTAGCAAGGTAGACCAGGAGGCCACAAACCACACGACAGTCCATGTGTACTACATAGTGCAGCACATGTTGAAACAGCAAGTAAGCTCACATTGCTAATGTGCCTAAAGTTTGCCCTACTCACACATAACCATACTTGCACAAAACACATGCACATGTGCAGTACCCTGCAATGCTGCGTGTCCGTGAGCCACATTGACAAGGCAAGTGACAGTGCATGAAGAATAGCATGCCTGCAGGCCCAACCTATTAACATGGTTCAGGCCACCTCACTGAGGTGGCTCAGTGTGGACAACATCCTTAAACAAGCAAGTCACACTCTGACACATCCTCGTGTACATACAACCCCTGACGTAAACAAGACATTTGAAGTCAAACAATGCACAACTACAACTCTGACCAAGACCCATATTCCACCCAGTTTGCCTCAGCACAGCTTTGTAAATGCACAGAACCCAAAGGCTCACTACCTGAAAGGTATAATGTGCAGCTAAACCAAAGCTGCAGGTGCCACCAGCACACAATGCAGTGCACACACAGACAAATCTGAGCACATCAACATTGACTACTATGTGGGCCAAATAGCATTACTCACACAAATCAACAGAGGACACAACTTGTGACGCTTGGGTGTAGATATTGTACAATAACATTTGTCATAGCTGGAAACTGTGAGATGACAATGTACAACTACAACATCACATCCACAATTTCCTCAAAATCATCACTATCCTGCAACAAATATGCATCTCCTCAAAAACAGTATGAATGTACACTGTCCTGCTGTCTGCTTGTAAACACATCCAATGCATGATTGTACATGACAAACACTGTTAAACTGTATTTACTAAGCCTGGGCGTAGTTCGCGAAGTAGCGCTACGCGAAGCTACGCAAAGTGCAGTTCGCACTACGCGAGCTACGCGTAGCACTACGCGAACTGCGTAGTGCACTGTTCGCAATGATTGCACAGTGCCGGATGCTTGTCCGCACTGTGCAATCATTGAAAACGGCATCTTGCACAGTGCGAGCTGTCTTTTACTGCCGCTCGAGTAGATTTTTACTCGAGCGGCAGCTTTCTAACGCGGACTGGTAGTTTCTCATCGCGAGCAGTCGCGAGCATACGCGACCACTCGCAATGAGAAACCCTGACCTCCCCGCGTTGAGAATCTCGCCGGGAGGTTTATTTTCCACGCTCGCGATCGGCAACTTGATGTTGCTGATCGCGAACGAGAAAAGTCTCGCCGGGATGTCATTTTGCTTGCTCGCGGTCGCCAACTTGACGTTGAGGACCGCGAGCAAGCAAAATGACCGCTGCACTACGCTACGCGTGTTTGCACTGTGCTACGTGCAACTCGCGTTGTGCGAAGTAGCGCAAACTTCGCAAACTACGCGAGCGTAGCGTAGTGCTTTGCCCAGGGTTAGTATTTACCCTATCACATTGCAGAGGGAGAGACATCACCTCCTGGACAGCAGACTGGCCCAACCTTCACCGATGACGAGGAGGAATACCCCACCATCGATCAGGAAGCACTGCAACATCTGCTAGACTCCTTCAGCACCCCACCTCCAGGAGCAGGGCAACCCAGCAGCATAGCGGCAACCCCACCCTATGCACAAACCAACGAGCAGCAAGCACCTCCCACCACAGCTGCCACCCCGGACCTCGAGAACACACACCTGGCCTTCCAATGCCGTGTGCTAGAGGTCCAGCGGGAGATGGCGGAACAGGTGCGGGTGGGGTTCGAGCGCCTGGTGGACAAACTTGAGGCCATACGTGGGTGTCTGAGTCCCACCTGGGACCGCATGCAGAAGATCACGGACACCCACAGCCCGCTCGATGCCCTCCAACGGTCCATGGCTGACATTGCTGGAGTCATCATTCTGAGACAACAACTGTCTGCTCAGAGCGGCTCCAGCAATGTCAGCCAGGATTTGGCCAACATCTGTCGGATAATGGAGAGCATGGAGCGGATGCAGGCACAAGATATGGTTGCGAGGTTGCTGGGATCTATCATGCCCTGCACCTGCTCATCACTTTATTGCTGCCACAAGGTCTGGCGCAGATGAATGCTGCTGCTGCCTCCACATCCTCAGCTCCGCCACCTGATGTGTCAGTGCCTCACAGTGCTGCACCCACCATACCACCACCCACATGTGAGGCATCAGAGGACGAAGAGAAGGGTGAAAGTGCATTTGTGCTAAGGAGGAAGCATTAGCATCCATCTGCGCCAAAAGCCCAGTTTCCTCCTTGGTGCCGGGCTTAGTATCATGCCACAGAAAATCTTCTTGCACTGTCTTCCACTGTCCCCCGACAATCACCTTGGACCTCCACATGGACTGCCATATAACTTTTTCTCTTGCCAATGCCACTGCAATCAGCCTGCGGACTGAACTATGCCTCTTCCCTTGGACCTGTTACCACCAAATGACTCTGCCTGGCCCTCCAACGGGCATCCATGCAATGTGGGCATGTATGGCCAAGCACTGGTCCAGTCGTCATCCTCTGAATGTCAATAAAATTATTTAACTCACACAGATGTGTGTGGTTCTTGACCAATCAAGTATAGAAGTATGTAAAAAGTGTTAGGACACTGATTCACCCAGAAGGTACACCAAGGGAAATACGAGCAATGTACCTGTTTTACCTGATACAGATAGGCAGTGAGATGGCGGTGTATGTGTGAACTAGCGTTGCCCCCATTGCTACAAAACAACCATCTAGCAATATACCAACCTAGCCCCACGTCCTTTCATGAAAAGGCATGTGTGCAAAAATGTCCTAGTCTGTTGCAGGCCACGAGTTGTGTCCTCCTTAACACTTGTAAACAAATATCTCTTGGCATATCTACTCACACACTACGTGGTGGACAAACCCTGTTGTGATGGTGCACATTGCATGTCACATCCCAAAATACTGGACAGCATATTCACATTGATGAAGACACGGAAGGGCACATGTCCACCATACACATACGGAACCACAATGTCTGCCTCAGTGAAGTTGATTGGCAAATAGGGGCTCACCCCAAAGTGCAAGCCATCAGTGAGCCCCTCTCTGTTGACAAACGATGGAACCTAAAATATGCCCCCTCCCATGCTGTGACCACTGCGAGCGTATCGGGCAATGTGTGTAGGGATGTGTGTGGCACTGCACTCAGCATATAGTCAGATGCACCAACAACATTTCAAGGGCGTCATCAACATGAGCCAATGGCAGAAGTAACAGCTGGGACAAGTCTCCATGACACTGTCACTACAGGGAGCAATGCAACATTTCCCCCTTATGTGCAGCAGGACAGTGTGCCACCCCCCAAACATTAGCTGTGACAAAATCAAAACTTGACTAGTCCAGTGAGTCACGGTAGGCATTTAGGAGATGTCAACTCTGTAAATTAAAATGCAATACTCCCAAACTACTTTTGTGAGTAACGTAAAATGTGAAGTCATCACTTACTCCCAGATTACTTTTGTAAATCATGAACACTGCTGTTCCATGTCCTGTACACAATGCACACAGATTTCTAACAAATCATGCATGGTCTGGAGAGTGAGCGTACATGAACCGGAACATATCTTGCAAAGGAAGTGGACACACTGGCACTACGCAGCAAGTGTGGCTAGGTCTGTGCAATGTAGATGGACTCTGCAGCAGGAGCATCTGACATGCAGGTGTGTGATGGAATCCATGGAACCTGGCGCATACATCCATCTCCATGATGGATAACAGTAGCTAACTGTATTCACTTGCCATGCCATCTCACTAGGTCATGTGCAAAATGTGCAACAATGTGCTGTCCAAATCCGTGAGTCACACAGAAGATGTAGAACGTCACAGACGACTGTCCCTAGACCAGGGCGTCAATCCAAATTGACACCCTGTCATCAATGCAAGTCCAGTGTGCTCCCATCTAAGGGATCCTGACACAATACATCCTGCAAACTTACATGTCATGAGCAGACTTAGCGATTCCAATGGATAGTCCAGTGATGTGAAAAGTTGCATTCAATGGAAAGAGCCACACTCCACAACCTCGTCCCTGACATAAGTGCAAGCAGAAATCCAAAGTATCAAATTTTTAATAGAACAGTATAAATATGCAAGTGACCTAAACTAACACTTATCACTATAACTACTACTAAAATCTAAACTAACTATAAAACAATCTTACTTACCTAAACTATCTACCCTAACTAATCCTAAACATGCAACAACACATCATAGACATGAACCCCCCTCCCACCATTAAGGCACACCACGAGACAGGACAAAGACATCTAAGCTATACATAAGCTAACTAACATGTAACCTACACAAATATATATTTTTTTGTAAGATTTTTTTGATTTTTTATGAAGAAAAAACACATCAACCCCCCATCCAAAGGAAAAGGAAACTTATCCCCAAATACGGATGACTAATTAAAATCTTATACCTACCTAACAAGCTAACACTAACTAAAATCTACACTAAAACTACACTACCTAACAAATAAATAACTAACCTAACACTACATAATAAGAGATTTCAAACATTGGGGGAAGGGAGAAGAGGGGGATGGTGTCCAACAGGTCCACCCATCATGGCAGTCTCAAGTGTTGGTGTATGTCCATTACTCGTCTGTTGACATCAGAAAATTCACGCCTGAGCTCTTCCAGCGATACCATAATGTCCTGTGGCAGCCTCCTGTCCCGCAATGTGAACGAGACCACTTGATCCCAAGTTGCAGGTGGGACAGTGCCTTGGGGTGGGGGGGGCGTAGGGGGATGTGCCACCTGTACCGGCTGGGACACACCACTGACGCCTGAGGTGCCTGGGTGAGGCTGTGTGACATCCTGGGCATGCTCAGGCACCGCCTTCCATGTGCCCTTCCTACGTTCCTCATGGTACCTCTTGGACATGTTGCGGTACCCCTTCGCAACCTTCTTCACATGGCGGTAACAGTCCTTCCGCACCGGGAAGGCATGTATTTGGCCAGGCGTCATGTTGTCTGTAAAACAAACACAAAGGCAAATTAGAGTCCCTTAGCCAATTTCAATTTCCTCCATACACATCTGTAATACAAGTTCACTTCAACATGGGAGCATACACTACAGTGTAACTATGTGAAGTCAGCAAGTGACCTGTACAACGACATGTTGAAGCATGGATCAGTGACTACATGCTGGGGAGACTGACATGACAGTGCATGGCATGGTGCCTGCACTGTCACTAAGTAATTTGGCTGACAGTGCCAAAAGATTTGGCCATTACATACACAGGCAGAGGGTGACATGTACAAGCAATCGGAGGAGGAAAGCATTACCCCCCTGTGTGTAGCACCACCCTCATCCTCTCCAGTGACACAGGGCTGCATGATAGGTACTATGCCCATGTGCAGGCATGTGTGTCCCCCAGCACATGTGTGCGGTTCATCACGATTGCACCAACACAGGCACCCTTGCACCAGAGTGCAAGGTTGTGTGTGTGCAGGTGAGTTTGGTGTCTGTATATGAAGGTGCCCCTTCATGCACAGATTCCATCCTAGAGGACCATGTTGTGACTATCATGTGTGTCGCTTAGGGCAGCACACAGGAAAGATACATTGGGGAAAAATGAGGCATGTTAATGTATGTACTGGAAGGGCCACCTTGCTGTACTTATACACACCATGTCAATTCTCTATTCCCATGTGTGCTGCACAAAGCAGCTCACATGTACAAAGCAAACATGATGATCAAAAAACATTCCTGCTCATATGGCCAGAATACAACCGGGATGTAACTGTTGTTAAGTTGTGCGCTGCCAACTATGAATGCCGCACTTGGACATCAGGGGTGTAGGAGGGTCCCGTTTTACCATCTAACAGACACCCACACCCCATTCTGCAATACCCTTCAAACCTGGCATCCCTAGATAAGCCCCACCACTGAGGCCTAGATAAAGGGTCTTTAAGTTGTCCACGGTCCTTCACTTTCTTACAAATCCACACATAGGCCCAAGTTCACCTTCTCACAGACCTACATACAAGACCAACCATACCTTTGTAAGAGATATGTATAGGCCCAATAACTTAAGAACTGGTCTCATAGACTTCACTAACCTGACAGCAGAGGCTTGCGCCATCCTCCGCGACAAACTCTCCCTCCTTGTAAATTTCCACAGTTACGAGAATTAGATTAGCCCACACACGTAGGACATTTTTGGTACATCTGGCGGTTTCACAAGTACATGTGCAATATTTTTAGTTAAGAAACTTTCCGCGCTTGCTTAATCGAACCTGTGAAAGACGGGCTGCGTGACAAAGAATTAATGTATTAAAATGTTAACTCTGAGCTTTCTTATGGTAAAAATTATCCTTTGTTTACTTTTTGCGGTCAGGAGCACTGACCACCTGTCAAAAGCCCCTAATTTCACCATGATACCACTTCTCAGTCCTATGGGTGGAATTTTCCATAGTTACAAGAGGGCGGTCAAGGGCTGCGTCAGGACCTACGTCAGAGAGGGTAAAACTTCTGCATTCAAGCATATAAAACAGCTGCACCCAGGGTGTGGCTTCGAATTCTCTTCAAACCAGCACCCAGGTGCCGTGTGAGGGTTCCCGACTGATCAATCGCTCCTGACTGGGCCCAGAGCTCCTATTGCCAAGGTGATAATGCTCCTACTTAATGATTTTGCCTATTGACTTTGTCAGTCTATCTGACTTAATAATTTTGCCTATTGGCTTTGTCAGATTTCGCCTATTGACTTTGTCAGTCTATCTGACTTAATAATTTTGCCTATTGGCTTTGTCAGATTTTGCCTATTGACTTTGTCAGTCTATCTGACTTAATGATTTTGCCTATTGACTTTGTCAGTCTATCTGACTTAATAATTTTGCCTATTGGCTTTGTCAGATTTTGCCTATTGACTTTGTCAGTCTATCTGACTTAATAATTTTGCTCTATTGGCTTTGTCAGATTTTGCCTATTGACTTTGTCAGTCTATCTGACTTAATAATTTTGCCTTTTGCCTTTGTCAAATTCTGCCCATTGACTTTGTCAGACTATCTGACTCAATAATTCTGCCTTTTGGCTTTGTCAGATTATTTACTTCAGGTCATCTGTACCCAAGCAATTGCATTTATTTCAGTTTAAATGTGTAGTCTTGAATATTGTTATTTTATCTCAATAAGAAGTTTGTCCTCTGAATGCTATCATTTGTATCACTCTTGAATTCAGGGCTGCCCCTTGATCGGCTGCTCATGGATTAATTGATAGATATACATTTCTGTTTGAATTGAACCAATTGATCTTTAACATTGTTGATGCAGTTATTTCTGATCTTACCCATATGTTGATGGGCACACTTTAATTGAAGTATTTTCTTTTATGCTTTTGAATTGTTTAATAAACTATGATATTTTAACACATGGTTCTTTCTTGCCAAGTGACCGAGCAAAGTGTGAAAGAGATTCTGAGAGGGGAGAGGTACGCAGAAGAGTGTGACCAACCACAACGTTCCCTCTAACAAAGTGGCGACCACGAACGAGGGTCTCGGTCGGCGAGTCGTCCAACATGTGGTCTTGAGACACACGCACGGGTTTCCCCTCCAGGCTGCACCTCGGACGCTCCGCTGCCCCCGCCCGCCTGGGTAAGTCAGGGATGGTTTTGTTTTTCTTCCTTGAATTTACCTCAGGTTGTGGCTTGTGGGGTGGTCCGTCCCGGCTGTCGTGTCCTCTGGGGTTTCCCCTGTGTCTGCTCTCTTGTTCCCCTGTGGCTGACTGTCTTGCCACGACGTCCTCTGTGGCTGGTCATATTTTGTGAGGCGTCTTTTTGGTCCTTCCCTCTCTGCTGTCCTATACTTCGTTTTGCTTTCTTTCTGCGTGGGGTCTCTTCACCTTTCTTGTTATTCTGTTGCCATATGTGTCGTGTATTTGCCTTTTTTCATGTATATTGTTATTTGAGGTATTTGCCGCATGATTTGTGTGTTTATTTTTTATTGTGTTTCTTTTTAATTATATATGGCTTGAGGTTTGAGTCCTGTGCCGAGTCTCTCCTATGTGACTGGTCGAATTCTGGCATGTATTTGCTGCGTGATACATGCATTTGAGATATTTACCGCATAATTTGTATGTTTGGTTTTTCTTTCGGTTTTGCCAGTTGTGGTTGCTATTTGGGGTTTGAGTCCTGCGCCGAGTCTCTCCTATGTGACTGGCCGAATTCTGGCATGTATTTGCTGCGTGATACATGCATTTGAGATATTTACCGCATAATTTGTATGTTTGGTTTTTCTTTCGGTTTTGCCAGTTGTGGTTGCTATTTGGGGTTTGAGTCCTGCGCCGAGTCTCTCCTATGTGACTGGCTCGAATTCTGGCATGTATTTGCTGCGTGATACATGCATTTGAGATATTTACCGCATAATTTGTATGTTTGGTTTTTCTTTCGGTTTTGCCATTTGTGGTTGCTATTTGATGTTTGGGTCCTGTGCCAGCTCTCTTATGTGCCTGGCCGCATTTTGGCGTGTGTTTGCTGCCTGATACATGCATTTGAGGTCTTTACCGCATAATTTGTGTGTTTGTGTTTTTTTTGTTTTTTTTCTCTTTGATTTTGCTATCAGTAGTGGCTGATATTTGGGGTTTGCGTCGTGTGTTTGTTCTCACTTGGTGAGTTTCTCCGTGGCTGGCTGCCCACCTTCTGGTATGCGGTGGTCATGCATTTGTGGTTCTGAGGGTCTTTGGTTTCAGTGACTGTTGTCCTGCCCTCGGGTCCTCTTGGGGTGTGGTCTGCCCACCATTGTAGGTGGTGTTCATGGGTGTATTCACACATTCATTCTTCGCCCTCTCTGTTTGGTCCCGTTCTGACTCTCTCCTGCACTGCTTGGGTACTCTTCTCTTTCTGTCTCTTAAGTTTTTTTCGGTCTCTGGTAGGCGCTTTTCTCATTTGTTAGCTGCGCCACTCCGGATTGAGGAACTTCCTGTGTCAGATCGTTTGTCACTTTCTGTCGTGCCTTCAGCCTTCTTCGGCTCTCTGCCAACGCGGAAAGAGGAAGTCCCTGTCGAACGATCGCAGCTGCCCTGCAGCTCCCCCTAGCCCCGCCTTTTCTCTTTGTTTCCTCGCACTCTGTTCTTCCTCACATTGATGGTTTTCGTTTTTCTTCGGAAATGCATTTCCTTTATTTAATACTTGTTTATTTTTTGTTCATTGTGTCTGTTTTTTGTGTCTCATCTTTTTGATGATAGTTCTGCCTGTTGTTCCACGCTAGCCCCCCAGTTGTTGCCGTTCTGCCAGCTCTACCGAACATAGCCGAGTGGCAGACTGCCAGTTATTTTGGTGCTCAGTTGCCCACACACACCTTCTTGGTCCGGTTTAGCGGCGACTGCGCTAGGTAGCTGTTGTCTGGATTGCTGTGCCTTTTAATTTTAGCTGTGATCCCGCTAAGTAGTTACATTATTTTTCGGCCCTCATTGCACGCACTTTGCGCCTCTTTTCTGTCTCTCACACATTTTGTCTGCCTCTTGCCTTGCGTCCAGTGGCAGCCAAAAGGAGGGGTGGTGGTGTATCCCCACTCCTCTTGTATTGTCCCCTTTTGATTACCCCCGTTATGTCCCTTGACCCCCCACAGATCATAAGTCTTCTCATTCATTCAGTCCGTGGTACGGCCACTGCTGTCTATCACACCTCCCTGGACCGCTTTACCCCTCTTACACGCCATCAAAGTGACATTCTTGCAGCCGCATGGAATACTTTAGGAATCACCTTTACCCCCACTACTGAGTTACGCCTTGCCCTCCTGTCTCTCGTAGACTATCCGCCCTCATTCAACGTCTCCTCCCAGTCACTGCCTCCACCAGATACCACCCGCTCCGGATCTGCTGTGGCCTGGCCATTCCTCTACTTCCTCGTCATCCTCCCCACCCTCATTAAGTTCTTCTGTTTATTTTGTTAATTCTCCCCCCGTCATTTACACAGACGACGAGTCTAACTCCGCACATTCTACAGCACTTCCTGAAGAAGCAACACTCCCTCGTCTTTCCGCTCCTGCATCTCCCACAGCATCAGCATCCAGTAGTGCTCACCCTCAACCATTGTCTTCAGCTGATGAGTCCCCACTCCTTGTGGCACTCCTGCAGGACTACTCAGTAGACCTACAGGTCCCTGCACCTGACGTTCCCACTGCGCAACCCCCGACTTGTCCATCTCCGCACTTCCACCCATTGTAGGGAATGAATGACTCATCCCCTGATACTACAGCCTCTCCCATCATCGTGTATTTAGTGAACAACAACGTGGTAGGTCTCTCCACTGGTCACCCATCGTCTTTTTGTTACGTCACACCTTTAGCAAACACTGTCCTTCTCACTATATTTCAAGCCCTAGGGATCGATTATACTCAAGCACAGCAAATAACGCTTTCGCTTGCCCCAGCTTTTCCGCATCCTATCGTCACCAAGGTCAAAGAACAAAAACATTGCAAGCACTGACACTTTAGGAAACACTCTAGTCTCTTCAATTATTATTAGTCCCCATGAACAGAATTCTGAGTACCTCTGTTCATAAAACACCACATTATATTTGCATACGTATTCGTTTAATAGCACCAGGCTTAGAGATACCTACTACCTTAACCTCATCCTACCCCCGCAACCCACTGCAGAGCAAGATCATTGCATCTCTCTCTGACAACCAACTCCAATTTCCTGATTTCTCCCCCAACGGGATATACACCGGACCAGACGAACAGGACTTGAGGAAAGCACTGTGTCACTTTATTATTAGCGCCATAGGAGAGGAGCTAGTAGAAGACGTCCCTACCCCTACCCTTGACACTCACTCTCCTACCGCTGAATACTCGCCTGACATCTAAGTGCATCCCTTTCCAACAAAAAATTGACTTTCACCCTCAAAAACATTGTATTTTTAAAACAACATTCATGAATGGCATTTTGAGCTCTACTGTGTATAAAACTTCTACCCACTTTCACATCTTCTTCATTATACGTCCCCATGGATCGCTACTGACTGCCATATTATCTAGCACATGGCCAAGGCACCCACTCCAGAGTTATATTGCTGAAGCCTGCTTCGACGGCCAGCTTCGCTTCCCCTTTATACTCCAGCACAAGAGCGGGACCTACAGGACGGGGTATATGATATTGTCATTCAGGCAGTACAGCAAGAACTCATCAGAGACATTGTCCCTAGCACCTGAGAAAACGCGATCCTGTAATTTAGGCCTTGCCTAAAGCGCCTAGGATTACGCATATCCACATGGCGACTCCACTCCATCATGTTTTAAGAACATTCGGAGGCCAGGAACACCATATCGTAAAGCACTGCAGTGAGCTTCATAAGCATACGGCAAAAATGACTCATCCTTGGCCGTCAGAGGGAAGCTTTGACCCTATAATATTGGAGCATGCCACCACCTTTCTAGATACAAAGTACTCCGGTACTAAACTACAGAAGAGGAAGGCTACTCTAGACCTCTGGCGCATTTTTAAAGATAAAGTTAGAACACACTCTGACCCCACATCACCGGTTGTACCCAATGCTCCGCCCCCACCACCTTATCACTTTAGCGGTATGTATACCGAGCTCACTAATAAGGAGCAACTGGAACTACCAGTCACCACTAATGAGTCCCCGGCTGTAGGTTTTCAGCCATTACCCACCGAGGCATCTTCCTCACCGCACCTCGGCCCAGAATTACACGTCACACAGGTTGAGGAATTTCAGGCTTCCCACACGTCACCTAGTCACCCGTACCACCACATGACCAGATCACTGACCCCACCCATGCCCCCCGGGCATGTATACCCTCACCTCACAGAACTGCGCAGCATGCACTTGCCTCTCCCTAACGACACAGTAAGGGACACAGCAGTATCTGGTATCCCAGGTCTTGTAGATGCACAACTGTCACTAAAATTTACACCAACAGTCAATACTGCACACCCCCGCCCAGGTGGAGACGATGAGGAAGGCTCTGACTCTGTCTCTCAGACATCATCTCGTCACTCGCATGACTCCGTCTTTCAAGCCCTGCCCTGTCCCTCGCGCTCACCTGTTATTGTCACCTATGATCTCAGCACTAAACAATCCTCTAAATCAAACCCCTTCCGTGACACGGACACTAAACAACAACATGACCCCAACCCATTCCACGACACCGATACACACCTGGGTTCAAATTCGCACCCCCAATTGCAAAATAACATGCCCTTCATGGCTGCTGCCCCCCATGCTGAGGTACCAGGATCTGGCCTTATGACAGAGCAGCGACAGTTCATTGAGTTCCCCGACCCGCCACCACTGGACATAACAGACAGACAGTGTGTTCCTCTCACTGGTCTTCCATCCGCGTATGGCAATTATAGACAAAATGCAGACTTGAGCAAAAGCACCAGCCTGGAAAGTATTTCATCACAGCACCTTGAAGAAGAACAGTCACACATGCATCAATCACCTAGTCACGCAGATCAGGTGAACTCCATAAGACGCTTGTCATTTAAATTAGAGAACATGAACAAAAGCGTTGTGGACATGCTCCATAAAGTCAACACCCCAACATCACCCTCACCCACGCTGCACCGCCTCGTGAAACACCACCCAAAGACAAATATCAGTAGGAATGGGGAAGGGAGCAGACAATATCGCTTTAATGAGCACCCCTCCCACCGTGACGTTGCCGCCTCTGGAATGACACAAACATTCACTAACACACACCAAGACCACCACTTCCCAACAGCATTAGGGCGGGAAAAGACACCTCCACGGGTGCTAGAAGGCCACAATCCACTGTTTGGTGACATCCCAATATATTGTGAACACCCGCAGGAACATGACCCAGTGGTAAGAAGAAAGGAAAGGACCACCGAGGCACAGAGACTTAAAGTCTTGGGGACACATGGACGCCCCGACGACATACTATATGACGTCTCGGGCTCTGCTTCCTTACGCACCATTAGGATGAAGAATAGACGTAACATGATGTATCTCAGTAGACCCCTTCCACCAAAAGCTAGTAATGACCTCACTCCCAATGAGATAGTGACATTGGGGGAAGGTTCAGATTATGCAGTTAACCCTTTTACAGACGATTTGGCAGGTTGGTCAGAGCCCTTGGCGCCACAAATGCGCCCTTGGCCAAGGGAAGGCTCTTTCGAACCTCAGTACATGGCGACAGCAGTTGAATGCATCCTCAAAGGATTAGGAGATCAGGATTGGGACTATGACTACATGAGGGAGAGCCTCAAAGTCTGGCAGAGATATGCTCGCCAGTATGATTCTACAGGACCCACAGCGCAACGCCCTGGGGTAACACGCCAGATGCCACTGCTCTATAAAAACATCATTGATCCCCCCATCTATATCCCCTGGTCTACATTAGACAAAGAAAATGTCAAAAGGCGCTCCCACCCCTCACAGAGGGTGCGGGAAAATGGATTGCAGCTTTTGAAAATTGCACCACGGGCAACAACATAGCAATCGGAGATGTAAAATGCCTGCTGATCTCCCTCATTGGAGAAGATGCAGAAGATCTTTTCATACGTATTCATAAAAATCTTACCAAGACAAACACCAAACATGATGGGGTTTCCTTCAACGAGATTAGAACAGTAGCATGGGCTGAGTTGCGCAGGAAATTCCCTGATGTTCCTGACATTGGGGCTCTGTTGTCACAGACTATGCAACCAAATGAGGACCCTGCCAACTATCTTTCTAGAATGAAAGAAAAGTGGCACCAGGAGTTAGGGCAACGATGGGACGCAAATGGAGGATATGGGAGACTATTTTACCACACAGTAAAGAAAGGTTTGCCAACTGAAGTGCAGGAGAAATTAGATGGCATTGTAGCAATGGAATGCAAGCCATGGGCAGAGATACAAGATCACATTGTACATTACTGTAAAAAGAGACAGGAACAGGAGAAGACTAGACAGCTGGCAATAGAGAATGCCGCTGCCAAACTAGTACAGCAGAAACTCAATAAGAAAAAAGACAATGTTGACACAGTCATGCTCGCGGCACCCGTCACTCAAATGACAGCAGTAACATCCTTCCCTCAGGCTGCCATGAATGCTCTTGCAGGCAATGCCCAACTTGCACCTCAGCAGGTACAAGCACCACCTGCAGTACAGTACATACAAGCTCAACCCCAACAAGCCATACAGTATGTCCAGCAGCCACAACAGGCAATGACACAATACATGCCAGCACCACCTGAGTACAGCACCAACATACAGCCCTATTACAATAACAGACCGAATATGAACTGGAACACGGGTGGACAAGGAAGGGGGCGAGGGATGGGACAGCAAAGGTTTCCACAACAGCCAGGACAAGGGGCACCACCAATAATATGTTACTATTGCCAGAAACAAGGCCATATCCAGAGAGACTGTAACAGTAAAAAGCGCGATATGGGTCAGCAATATATGCGTCCTGGTTACCAAGCACAGGCACCATTCCAACAACAACAGCGCACACAGCCACCCCCCAGCAGCCCCAAGTACTATACTCATATGTGCAACCAACACAGCAACAGCAAGTGCAGCTCCAAGCGCCCCCAATGCTTCAGGTTCAGCCAGCGGTCCAACAAATGCAGATTCCAATGCAACAATCACAGCCACAGCAACAGGCTACTTACCAGATGATCCCCCAAACACAAAACAATGTACCTCTAGGAGGAACAATTGTTGCCTCCAGCAACCCCTTTACTCAGGGCACCATCCAGCAATATCAGCATGGAGGATACACTGGCTAGGACAGCCCACAGACAACTCTTGTGTGCCCAATTTTGTCATGCACAAGCAATACTGAAGAGGACCCTATTGCAAGTGTTATGATAAATAACAAAATATACAGTTTTCTTGTTGACACAGGTGCCACATACTCCTGCATTACAGGTGGCCCTCTGCCCATTTCAAACAAAACAGCGGACACACAGGGATTTTCTGGGGCAATAGCAAGGGTCCCCTTCACCAAGCCAGTCTCAATGGAGATAGGAGGCCATACAGTGGAGCAGCCTCTGCTCTATTCACCCAGCTCCCCAGTCAATCTTTTAGGACGCGACCTCATGGCCAAACTAAACATGACCATCCACTTTGATGACAATGGAACAATGATTTGCTCCATTCCAGGTACTCCACTAACTAGGATGATGGCAGTCACTGCACAGTCTTCCTTAGATAGCCAAGTCAGAGCACGCCCAGTCAATGAGCAGGCCTTCTCTGCAGCTGTCCACACAATTGTCGCCACCACTCCCGAATTACGAGGTCGCACAGTTCAGCTACCAAAAGAATTTCTCTTTAGACCCCAAGTACCAGACTCACCAGTATTAGATAAAAACTTGATTTTTGACATCTGCGCCCTTGAAATAACACCCACCTATGGTGCCTTCCTGGCATGCGATGACAATGCCCACACATGGGCTTGTGTCATCTTCCTTGAACAGGAAGGATTGGTCAGACACATTTCAGATGCTCAGCTATTTGGATCCCCTGAGGAATATTCTAAAACCGAGATTATCTATGATAACAATGTGCCCGTCTCAGTGATAGTGGAAATTAGAACACCAACGATCACCCCTGACTATGATTCTGTGCGAGAAGCCGATTTGGCTCAGGTACCAGCACATCTTTGGACAACAGGCCCAAATGATGTGGGCCTTATTAGATCTGCCAGGCCATTTAAGATAACACTCAAACAAGGTGCTATCCTGCCCAGAATAAAACAGTACCCCTTGTCTAAAGCAGCAGAGGAGGGCATAGCCCCCACTATACAGGCATTACTAGAACAGGGAGTAATTTATCCTTGTATCTCTCCGTGTAACACAGCCCTTTTTCCTGTGAGGAAGGGGAAGACAAATCAATGGCGTTTGATACACGATCTTCGCGCAATTAACAGCATAGTAGTACCAGAATTCCCTATTGTCCCAGACCCCTCTGTCATTCTCACCAATGTCCCCCGGATGCACAGTACTTTTCTGTCATCGACCTGAAAAATGCCTTTTTCAGCATTCCTTTGCACCCAGATAGTCAATACCTCCTGGCGTTCTCATTCAGAAATGTGCAATTTTCGTACACAAGGTTAGCTCAAGGGTACTGTGAGTCCCCTAGTGTTTTTAACAGGGTCGTCAAAGAAGACTTGTCCAATTTCCAATGTGACAGCACCTTACTGCAATATGTCGATGACATACTGCTTTGCAGCCCCACCGAACAACAATGTAGGAAAGACACCATCCTCTTGCTCACCACGCTGGCACAAAGAGGATATAAAGTTGACAAACAAAAAGTACAGTATTGTCAGGAAGAGGTACACTACCTAGGACAGCTACTGTCTGCATCAGGCAGGCGAGTGACTCCAGGTCGAGTTGAGGCAATAAAAGGCACTCCTGAACCCCAGACAGTTAAAGACATGCAAAAATTCCTCGGCTTGGTTAATTATGTCCGCCAATGGGTTTTTGATTTCGCAACAATAACTGCCCCATTGCTGAAAGCTGTGAAAATGGGCAAAGACAGACATAATAAAATTGAATGGACACCTGAAATGAGAACAGCCTACACCCAGCTCAAAGATGAGATAACAAATGCACCAGTGTTAGGATCACCTGATTACACAAAAGAATTCTACCTCTTCACTCACTGTGATGGGTTAGTCATGACAGCAGTACTCACTCAAAAATACCCCATGGGCCATAAGCCAATTGCTTATTTCAGCGGAATGCTGGACTCTGTCATGAAAGGCCATTACCCTTGCGAACAGGCCCTTGCTGCCGCAGCATTTGCTGTTGAAAAGTACCCCCATTGTGATGGGTTCCCCACTAACAATGTACACTGAACATGCTGTTTTTGCAATAATACAGAAAGCTAAAACAACACTGACAACGCAAAGAGTGTCAGGCTACGAAGTCATACTGTCATTACCTTCTCTGAAAATTGTCAAATGTCACACCGTAAACCCCGCCACATTTTTTGCCCATCCAATTGCCACCTCAGATGATGACAACCATGATTGTGCCACTTATTCACCAGATGAGTCAGGAGCAGCCAAAGAAGATCCCTTACCAAATAGTACTATATACTTTGTTGATGGCTCCTCTACCATTGATCAAGAAACAGGCATAAGATACACAGGAGCAGCAGTAGTTAAAGCACAGCAAAATGACTCCTCTGATTCCTTAGACATCGTGCAGCAGCTTACACTCCCATCACATTATTCTGCCCAGGCCGCTGAACTGGTAGCACTCATAGCTGCCCTAAACATTGGAGCTGAGGACCGCATTACAATTTATTCAGATTCTGCATATGTCACTACAACAACTCACTCCAGCATCCTCCGCTGGAGAAGGCGCGGCTTCCTTAAATCAGATGGTACACCTGTCATTCACAAAATGTTACTTGAAGAACTTATTGAGGCCCTTACACTACCAGCTGAAGTAGCCGTAGTAAAATGCACAGCGCACACTAATGGCCAAGATTTTGTCTCCAGAGGTAACGCTCTGGCTGATTGGGCAGCTAAAGCTGCAGCCAGAGGCCCCACAGTAACAGGCCCATCAATACAAACAGCACCGGAAGTCCAACTTGCACCTATCTTTTTGTCCCAAACAGTACCTCCGACAGAGCACGACACCAGCAGTGAACACAGTTCAGACACACCACCCCAATTACCAACACCATTTGATATTGACAAAACGCGACAATACGATCATACTGCACAACTACACCTCAGAGAAATGCAAGAAAGTGCACCAGATCAAGAGAAAGAGTTATGGAAGAAGAGGGGAGTACAGCAGGACTCCGCCGACTTCGTATACAGACAAACAGTAACAGGGAAACCTGTGATGCCACAGGCTTTGTTACAAGTGGCATTAGATCAACTCCACCTTCCCACACATGTCACCCGAGACAATATGTCTGTCACTTTGCAAACAGACTGGTTCATCCCCAATGCCTATGAACAGATACAATTGTATGTTAATAAATGTCTCATTTGCCAACAATACTCCCCAGCCCCTACGCTCAAAACTGTTGCCTCTACAATTCCTAGACCATCAGGCCCCTTCAAAGAGTTACACATTGACTATGTCGATATGATCGATCGCTGTCAAAACTATCGCTATCTCATTGTGGTAGTATGTCCATTCTCACGCTGGATCGAAAGTGGACCTTGCGTCCACTGCGATGCCAAAGCAGCTGCCACATTTCTATTACGTGATGTCATTCCTCGCTGGGGCATCCCAGACTCCATCCGGACCGATAACGGAAGTCATTTTTCAAATGCCATCTTTTCCTTCCTGACCACAATGCTAGGCATCAAACACAAGCTGACCTCAGCTTACCACCCACAAAGCAACGGCATTTGTGAGCGCCTTAACGGCCTGCTCAAAAACAAAATAAGTAAGATAAGTGCCACAATAGGAAAGAAATGGCTTTATTGCCTGCCCATAGCACTGTTTGCACTAAGAAACTCCCCAAGTTCGGATCATCACCTCACACCCCATCAGCTTGTCACTGGACGATCCATAAATGTAACAGTTCCATCCACACGCCCCAAATTAGATAGTGAGTCATCATCTGAGATAGTTAAGGCAGAACTCTACCACTATCTGTGCCAACTAACCAGCGCAGCGCAGTTCCTTTCTATCCAGATATCCAAGAGAAAGGGGAAGGGCCCCACCGATCCTGAGCTCCAACCAATCTGTCCCGGGACGCAGATCTTCATCCGGAAAACGTCAGACGCTGGAAGGACCCTAAATTCGAGGGCCCATTCCAGGTGATCGACTCGTCACCAACTGCAGTACGAATAGCTGAAAGAAAAGCATGGATCCATCGCAGTCACGTCCGCTTGGACCCCGCACCACCTCCGCCAATCGACTAGAGGAGGGACAGGACATACCCTTGGTACAGCTCCACGAGGACAGCGGGTTTCCATCCTCCTTTGATGACGAAGATAATAACCGCCATGAGCATAATATCGAGGACCTGAGTGGGAATGCAAAGTTATGTATTTCACTTGTCTTAACATTTTGCCTTTTTTCCACTATAACGTTGGCCGCACTTAATTGGTACTTGTTTTATGTTGCAACTTTTAAGCCACATTTGTCTGCTAAAATTATTGTACCATTCTCAAAACAACCAGTTGTGCCAGAAAATACAACTACACAAAAACACTTCCCGCCCCACACTGAAGATTCATCACTTCCACAGCATACCACTGATAGTGCACTCACTAGTACACACCCCACACGCATAGCTACTTTCACAGACCCAAGTATTACTACTACTCCGTGGGATAGGCTTCTAGAGATTACAGTAGGTCCCCCAGTGAACCGCAGTCCCAACTCCCGCAACATTCGCAGATTTAGAAGAGGTAGACCAAGGTTCTGGAGGAGTCATAGACCAACAAAAGATAATGACAAACAAGATTTGGCCACCGCTCTCCAGGACACAGTGGTCCACGTTGCACGCCAACATCCCAGACCTGATTTCCACTCCATACGTCCTGACACACTTAATAACGACCATGAAGCCCATAGTGCCCTGCTAGATAACATGTGGTACCGGCACATGTTTCAAATAGGGAGAAAGGTAACAAAAGAAGCATGCTTTGTGTGCTCACACATCCCGCATGCAGTTGGCGCAGACAAAATGGTGTTCCCACAAGAAATACCACCCCCAACGGCCAAATGCCTCCTCCATTTGTTTCTTTGCCGTATCTACGGCCAAATACAGCTTTTCTCAGCAGAGATAGACACTGTGTTTGTAAACACCACCGCGTGGGATTCTAACTATCTAACACACATGGTTGTCACTGATGCATTGCAATTCGAGACAGAAAATGAGAATTTGTATAGATGGGAATCACCTAGATGGGAGACACCGCTCACAACTCATGAGCATGAATTCAAAGCATCAGGGTTTTTTATGTTCACATCCCCCCGGCACTATGTAAGGAGACAATAAACAAACAACTCCATAACAAACCCCCGATACACGAAAGTAACAGTTCACACGTTGCCAACTGTCCATGTCAATATAGGTCTGTGCTGCTCTTGCAGGCCCATGTGTATTTTGATAACAAATGGCATGGCCCAGACGCCCTGGTATGTAAGGCAGCTTCCTTGGGAGAACCCTTTGCAAAAACAGAATATCAACAGAATATTGATTGGGATGTTGAGACTCAGTGTGAGGAGGTGTGGGCAGAGGAAACTAGACGGTACACCTTTGGGAAGGGAACAGCTTACAAATGGAAGAGAGCATATAAACTAAAACATCCTCTTCTTTGCTTCCTAGGTAACGGTACTCGCCCTGTGGGCAGCAACACAAACTGTAACACAACAATTTTTAATTTGGACCTCCAAGACGGCACCGCCAGCCTCATGGACATCTTTTGGGCATGTGGAGAACGCATCTACCCCCAGTTGCCTCCTCGATGGAAGGGCCTATGCACCATGGTTACCATGCACGAGCTGCATCTCGTTGTCCCGGCATCCAACATCTCTCAAGTGTTTGAGCACCCCATGACAAATGACGTCACCCTGCTTCACCGGCACCGACGGAAGGCTCAATACTTCGCTAACGATGCCTTCGCCGAAATTCCTGAAGAATTTCGCCTGTTCAATGGTGCCCAGGAATTCTTTGGAGGCCTGTGGCCCATTTGGCAAACATCAGCTAATGCCCGGTGGCTACAGGTCACACGATACGAACTAATGACTCTGATAAATAACACCCGAGATGGGTTCAACGCCATACAGGAAGAGTTAAGGCCTTTAAGGCTTATGGTTCTAGAGCATAGATATGTTCTAGATCAACTCACAGCTATGCAGGGTGGTGTATGCAGTGCCATTGGAAAGAGCTGCTGCACTTTCATACCGGCTAATGATGCCACAAACGGGTCGCTCGCTAAGGCCATTGAGGACTTGGGCAACCTGGGAAAAAAGATGCGTGACGAAAGCGGTGCCGCTGCAGATCCTATCACGGACTGGTTCAACTTGAACTGGATGCCTTCATGGCTATCTGCTATCTTGAAAATTGTGCTACCTATTTGTTGTGTTGTCCTGGTAATGTGTTGCGGTGCACAGCTAGTAATTAAATGTGTCAACAGATGCAGCACCAAAGCAGTAGGAATGAATTACGTTCACACTGGAATTAATAACAATGCACAGTATCAGGACATGGACCGTGCTCCCGGGGATGGGAATGGGCAGATCCATGTGCAACTCTTAGAACAACCTGCCCCTCATGCCTCTTCAAACACACCTACAGCTCCACCGGTTCCACCACCTAGATACGCCTTAAGGGAGGAGCATGACATTAACGGGTATGATGAGTTAGCTCCCGAGGATGGGGGAGAATACGTTACTATAACACCTGAATTGCCACCACAGACAGTATGCATGTATATTAGTGACCCACTCGGTATGCACCAAGCCCCTGAGGGTCCAGCAAAGTACTGTGTCACAGACGTGTTCAATAATGAACAAGAGAAGGGATGTGTAGGAGGGTCCCGTTTTACCATCTAACAGACACCCACACCCCATTCTGCAATACCCTTCAAACCTGGCATCCCTAGATAAGCCCCACCACTGAGGCCTAGATAAAGGGTCTTTAAGTTGTCCACGGTCCTTCACTTTCTTACAAATCCACACATAGGCCCAAGTTCACCTTCTCACAGACCTACATACAAGACCAACCATACCTTTGTAAGAGATATGTATAGGCCCAATAACTTAAGAACTGGTCTCATAGACTTCACTAACCTGACAGCAGAGGCTTGCGCCATCCTCCGCGACAAACTCTCCCCCCTCCCCCTTGTAAATTTCCACAGTTACGAGAATTAGATTAGCCCACACACGTAGGACATTTTTGGTACATCTGGCGGTTTCACAAGTACATGTGCAATATTTTTTAGTTAAGAAACTTTCCGCGCTTGCTTAATCGAACCTGTGAAAGACGGGCTGCGTGACAAAGAATTAATGTATTAAAATGTTAACTCTGAGCTTTCTTATGGTAAAAATTATCCTTTGTTTACTTTTTGCGGTCAGGAGCACTGACCACCTGTCAAAAGCCCCTAATTTCACCATGATACCACTTCTCAGTCCTATGGGTGGAATTTTCCATAGTTACAAGAGGGCGGTCAAGGACTGCGTCAGGACCTACGTCAGAGAGGGTAAAACTTCTGCATTCAAGCATATAAAACAGCTGCACCCAGGGTGTGGCTTCGAATTCTCTTCAAACCAGCACCCAGGTGCCGTGTGAGGGTTCCCGACTGATCAATCGCTCCTGACTGGGCCCAGAGCTCCTATTGCCAAGGTGATAATGCTCCTACTTAATGATTTTGCCTATTGACTTTGTCAGTCTATCTGACTTAATAATTTTGCCTATTGGCTTTGTCAGATTTCGCCTATTGACTTTGTCAGTCTATCTGACTTAATAATTTTGCCTATTGGCTTTGTCAGATTTTGCCTATTGACTTTGTCAGTCTATCTGACTTAATGATTTTGCCTATTGACTTTGTCAGTCTATCTGACTTAATAATTTTGCTCTATTGGCTTTGTCAGATTTCGCCTATTGACTTTGTCAGTCTATCTGACTTAATAATTTTGCCTATTGGCTTTGTCAGATTTTGCCTATTGACTTTGTCAGTCTATCTGACTTAATAATTTTGCCTATTGCCTTTGTCAAATTCTGCCCATTGACTTTGTCAGACTATCTGACTCAATAATTCTGCCTTTTGGCTTTGTCAGATTATTTACTTCAGGTCATCTGTACCCAAGCAATTGCATTTATTTCAGTTTAAATGTGTAGTCTTGAATATTGTTATTTTATCTCAATAAGAAGTTTGTCCTCTGAATGCTATCATTTGTATCACTCTTGAATTCAGGGCTGCCCCTTGATCGGCTGCTCATGGATTAATTGATAGATATACATTTCTGTTTGAATTGAACCAATTGATCTTTAACATTGTTGATGCAGTTATTTCTGATCTTACCCATATGTTGATGGGCACACTTTAATTGAAGTATTTTCTTTTATGCTTTTGAATTGTTTAATAAACTATGATATTTTAACACATGGTTCTTTCTTGCCAAGTGACCGAGCAAAGTGTGAAAGAGATTCTGAGAGGGGAGAGGTACGCAGAAGAGTGTGACCAACCACAACGTTCCCTCTAACAGGGGCAGCCTCTGATACAATGGGTGTTGCCGTGGAACGCCGAACACAACCCCCAATGCACGCCCCGTTCACACTCAACACAGCGTGACAGTGTACCTCATTGACAAGTAAACGTTAATACACGTGGAATGTATTAACGCTGCTCAGATTATGATGCTAGGCCCCTATTGACAACACAACTTTGATGACAGTTACGTTCACTTTGCGATATGGGCTTGATGATATGCACCTCACTTCCAATGTGTGTCACTGACTGGGGATGGGCCAAGTCACAACTGTGAGACCAATGCATTTGTCCAAAGTCACTTCCCGATTAGTGCACACTGCTGACTTCCACAATACATCATCACACTGTAGGCAAGGTACACGTAATACGCACCCATACTTCATACTGCAACAGTGATCATGTGATCCAGACATCCATGCCAACGCAACATGCTAGTCAATTACGTTCCAACTCACCAGTGGCGTGTGGGTCCTCGAAGCTGTCAATGTCCCCCTGTGTGATTGGCGGTCGTCCATCTGTGAGACAAGGAAAGAAATATGTGTTGGGATTAGACTTCAATTCATATGTGTCGTATTCCTCATAC
Source organism: Calotriton arnoldi (assembly GCA_963921515.1). Lineage (NCBI taxonomy): Eukaryota > Metazoa > Chordata > Amphibia > Caudata > Salamandridae > Calotriton > Calotriton arnoldi. The sequence continues at coordinate 63,702 of CAWUFW010022920.1, forward strand.
CAATCATCACCATGACAGCAAATGCTACGTAACTGTAGTGTGGCGTTTCATGTTGACTACATGATTGGGTCAACTTTGACTGCCATTCACACCAGACCTGTGACAGCTGATTTTGGACAGACAAGACTGTAATGCTAGCTGACATGCCCATGATCGTAGTGTGAGTCATCCACAAGGCAACATTACTACATGCATCCTGATGTTCTACATGCACTTTGTACAATTGAGTAGCTGCAGATTGCACAAAGTAGTCACACAGAGGTTGTTGGTGTATGACAGTCTGGGGCTGTCCACTTTCCTTAGACCATTTGTCCCTAAACCGAAGTTTTTCACACAGCAACTATGTTCACAGGGTAGCGTAGCTGACGTAACACAAATCATGAGGACAGCATTTTGTCACTACCTTTTGGCCTGCACACAGCTCACATGGACAATTCCATGGAAAGTTAATGTACAGTCACCCATGCCGTACACAAGCAATCGTCTGCCTGCAAGCACATTTTGCGCAGGCGTGCCAGCTATGGCAGTACAGTGCTAAGTGTTGGTCCAGCGCAGTGGGTGACACAGACTTGCAACATATGCTTGTCAATGTGATGCTGCGTTGTGTCTCGGATGTGCCAACAATATGTGCAAACGCATTGCGTCTCCCACCTAAATCAGCAACCATTTCTCACTTTGTCAGCAGTGCCACGCACGTCGTAATTTTCATTCCTTACAGTCCACAAAAATAAATGTGCCTGTAGGCCTGTCATGACTCCCACATAGTCCAAGAGGTCCGCCTCACGTGCAAGCATGTCCTGCCATCGGTGCTTCCACTGGCGCACGTTGCGGTCCACTCCGAAGAACCATAGCATATGCACCCGCACACGCTCCCACCTGATCTTGCGCACAGACACATTGTACCCTTGCAGGATACGGCCTCCCCTCTCCAACATCAGTGGCAGGTGGAACTTAATGAGCCACAGGAACCCCCCCAATGTCCCCTCGGACATCCTGCCCTCCCTGCCCACAGCCGGCATCTCCCTACACACCTGTGAGCCCACAGCCAGAAAAAAAAAGCCTCTAAAATATCCCCAACAACAATTTAACTGCACTACCCCAAGACAGACACCCAACAAAATTGTGGACAGGAGACAGTTAAACACAATAAATGGGTACACAACACTTCACAGACACTATACACAGGACACAGCAACACTCTCAAAATCACAAAACTGCAGCACAAACCACCAAGAAACTCCAGCACTCTCCACAATAACCAGCAATGTGCTCAAAAGAGAAACTGAAAGTGCAGAACACTACTCCAGTAGACAGGAAGCATGCAGACATCACTTCCTGTCTCTTTGCGGCCCGTTTTTGAGTAAGCGGCGAAAATCTGCACGCAAATGGTCACATGAGTAAACTTTCTAATGGAAAAAAGTGTAGCGAGATGTATTTGGGCGGATGGAAAAAGAAAATATCGCTTTTCCGTGTTAGCGGCCAGATCTGCACGCTAAGAGGGAATCAATGCACTGATGTACAGTCTTACTGCAAATTTCATGTCAGAGCCATGTAACAACATGTTGAGGTTGGTTGGCACTCAAATGACACCATGAAAATGATGTTTCACAACACATGACACCTTAACTTGCAACATTCAACACAGGTCACACCATAATTGCATATCTAACAAGAGAACCATCAATCAATCATGGATTTTTTAAGTGTGCTACTCACCCGTGGGGGTCACAAGGCGTAGGGGCATGACTTTCGGCACGCTTCAAGTTGTCTGTGTACGTGCATGTGTTGAAGGTGATGTTGATGTTGCGTAGTGGTCCATGTGCGGAGGCAGATGTGGCTCTGTGGTAGATGTGATGGGGCCAGGGGTCTGTGTGGGCCGCCGAGTGGATGCCTTTCCTAGCGGAGGAGTTGTCTTCATTCGTGCATGGTGTCCATTTGAAGATGGCAGTCTGGTTGTTGTCTCAGGGGTGCTGGTGGTCCGTCTGCTGTGTCAAGTTAGTGGTCCACATACTTGTTGTAGGGCTTGTTGATCTGGAGGTGGTCGATGCTTCAAAGCTAATTGCTTCGTACACACAGAAAAGCAGGTTTTACCCCATTGCACGCCCTATTTTCATATTTTACCCCATTGTACGCCCTATTTTCGGATTTTACCCCATTGCACGCCCTATTTTCGGATTTTACCCCATTGCACGCCCTATTTTCATATTTTACCCCATTGCACGCCCTATTTTCATATTTTACCCCATTGCACGCCCTATTTTCATATTTTACCCCATTGCACGCCCTATTTTCGGATTTTACCCCATTGCACACCCTATTTTCAGATTTTACCCCATTGCACGCCCTATTTTCTGATTTAACCCCATTTCACGCCCTATTTTCATATTTTACCCCATTGCACGCCCTATTTTCAGATTTTACCCCATTGCACCCCCAAAGTTTCATCTCTTACCCCATTGCACGCCCACACTCTCATTGTTTTACACAACGTACACACTCCAATAAATTATTGACCACTGCCAACAGACTACAATTGTGCATTTATTCACAGACGACAACCTATAGTGACTGATTTACACAAAGGACACGCAACAATTTTGGATTGGGTAGCCCAATTTGCACCATGAAGACTCTAGTCTTACACATTTGACACACTGAAAAGCATCTCTGTACTGAGGAGACATTCCCAGCATGGATGAAGTTTTGTTATTTTCATTGCACATATTGTGCAACGCACCCTTTTCAGAGTGATGTACCCATGCTGGACAATAACATGCAGACAGGGTATGTGTTTAATTTTTCTTTATTGGCACACACCGTGATTGCAGTCATTTTGCTATGAGATACATTGGAGGGGGACTGTCACAATGTGACGTGCTCAGTTGAAGAAATTGTTTATTATTCGGTCCCTTCGGGCAGTTCCTGCTGCATTTACTGTAGGGTGTGCGCCACCTGCCTCATCTTCAGCATCATCCCGCTCGTCGTCCGGTGCAGCAGGCACTTGAATCCATGGAGCATTTGTGCGCACACATATATTGTGCAATACACAACATGCAAGGATGATTTTGTTGACCATTTCAGAGCTGTACAGCAGTCTGCCACCTGTGATGTCCAGGCAATGGAAACGTGACTTTAGCACGCCAAATGTGCGCTCCACAATGGACCGGGTGCATCTGTGGGCCACATTATACTGCTTCTGGGCCTGGGTGGTGGGGTTTCAGAGGGGTGTCATCATCCACGGGCATAGTGCATATCCTTGGTCACCTGTAACATGTGATAGCGAGATGTTTACATTATTGGTTGTGCCGGCTGTGTTGTTGGTGTAGATGGTTTTGTGGTGTGTCATTTGTGTTATGTTGGATTTCATGTTATCCATGTGTTGCTTCTGACTGATTACAAGCATCACTGCGAATTAAATTGCCTCACTGTTGATACTCCGTCCCCCAAGCCTCATCAATTGTGTGCGCTGCGCAGTTGCATGACTGGCTCTTCTACCATCTATCGATGGCACTCATCCACCCTCCTCACAGTCAATGCCATGTGAACGTTGAAATGGCAATGGGCCACACCAGACACGGTTCACGTTCAGTTGTGCTGCTGTCACTGCTGCCAGACCTGCCCCAATGCACAACACATGCTGTTTCCTGTCCCGAGCGGACACATATCAACAGTCTCCCATGCAGGGCCCATTGCAGGCAGGAACGCTTCACCCACACCATCAGCATCATCAGACGCAACACTGTCCACTCCGTGGACTACGTACTCATTCGGAAGTGTAGCCTCCAACTCACATGCCACGACTACTCAAGGTACATTTGACTCAGGGAAATGTTAGCTGACATCAGACTGTCCCAGATCTTCACCACACTGATCCACAAGGCAGGGCACACCTTTGACGGCTTCTTTGCATGTGTAGACTACGTCCAGTTCCTCGGCTCCACTAAACGCACGGATCACTGACAGAATATCGATGAGAAGAATATCGACCTACAAAAATATCGAGGTAAAAATATAGAATGCCAAAATATCGAATCCCTATCTACAAAGAGGTAAGTACAAAAATATTGAATCCAAAATATAGTTGTAAAAAATATAGTCAAAATATCGAATTTTTTAAATATCTTAAAAGTAATGTAAAATTAATGAAATACTATATATAATTAACTAAAACATACTTAAAAATACTTAAATAACTTTAAAATTAATAAATAATTAATGTAAGTAAAAAAAAATAAACATACATTTTTATTTTTTAATACATATATATATTAACGTAATATTTATAAAAAATATTCAATATTTTTAGCGTAGGATAGCGGGAGGGTAAAATTCACTATTACCACTCCAGTGAGTGCAACAGTAGGGAAAGCATTGGATAGCGGGAGGGTAAAAATTACTATTCCCACTCCAGTGAGTGCAACAGTAGGGAAAGCGTTGGATAGCGGGAGGGTAAAAATTACTATTCCCACTCCAGAAAGTGCAACAGTAGGGAAAACGTTGGATAGCGTAGGGGTAAAAATTACTATTCCCACTCCAGAGAGTGCAACAGTAGGGAAAGCGTTGGATAGCGGGAGGGTAAAAATTACTATTCCCACTCCAGAGAGTGCAACAGTAGGGAAAGCGTTGGATAGCGGGAGGGTAAAAATTACTGTTCCCACTCCAGTGAGTGCAACAGTAGGGAAAGCGTTGGATAGCGGGAGGGTAAAAATTACTATTCCCACTCCAGAGAGTGCAACAGTAGGGAAAGCGTTGGATAGCGTAGGGGTAAAAATTACTATTCCCACTCCAGAGAGTGCAACAGTAGGGAAAGCGTTGGATAGCGTAGGGGTATAAATTACTATTCCCACTCCAGAGAGTGCAACAGTAGGGAAAGAGTTGGATAGCGTAGGGGTAAAAATTACTATTCCCACTCCAGTGAGTGCAACAGTAGGGAAAGCGTTGGATAGCGTAGGGGTAAAAATTACTATTCCCACTCCAGAGAGTGCAAAAGTAGGGAAAATAATGATTTAATATTTTAATAAAAATAAAATAATTATCAATACCAATAAAAAATTAATTAAAATTACTTACCAATTACAAAATATTTAATAATTAATTCTAAATACCAATAAATATTATTTCTTAAAAAGTAATTACCTATTAATTATTAATTAACAAAAAATTAATTTTCAATACCAAAAATAATAAATAATAAAAAATACCAAGTAATAATTAATTGACAGTAAATTAATTATCAATACACTAAAATATTTTCAATAATTAATTAATTACAATTAAATTACTTCCCACCCTATTCCCCTATAAACCCACAACCCGCTACAAAGAATAAATTAATACAATTAACATAATTATCAATTAATAAATTAATAAAAATGAATTACCAATTAATAAAAATGAATTACCAATTAATAAAAATTAATTACCAAATAAGAATTAATTAACAATAAATTAATAATCAATACCAATAAATAAAAATAAATAATTACTGAATTACAATTAAATTACTTCCCACCCTATTCCCCTATAAACACGCAACCCGCTCTGAATAATAAATTAATACAATTAATATAATTATCAATTAAAAAATTAATAAAAATTAATTACCAATTAATAAAAATTAATTACCAATTAATAAAAATTAACAATGAATTATTTATCAATACCAATAAATAAAATTAAATAATTACTTAATTACATTTAAATTACTTCCCACCCTATTCCCCTATAAACCCACAACCCGCTACAGAACTAAAACGCAAAATTAAATTAAATATAATTAATAATTCCTAAAAATTAATATTTAATGTACTATAATTAAATTACTTCCCACCCTATTCCCCTATAAACCCACAACCCGCTACAGAATTAAATTACGCAAAAATTAAATAACATAAAATTCATTACTTTAAAAAAATTAAAACATACATTACAAAAATAATACATACTTTTAACACATATACTAACACTTAAAACACTATAAAAAAATTCGATATTTTAAACAACTATATTATGACTGTCGATATTTTGACAATCGATATTTCTTACCTGAATTTCGATATTCTTAACCACTATATTTTGGCAATTCGATATTCTGTCCATTCTATATTAAAAACTCGATATTTTGGCAATTCGATATTAAAAATTCGATATTATGTCTGTTTACCTAAACGCACATGTGTTGACCACTTATGCATGCACCACCTTGTTGATGTACCCCAATCCACCATTGACCACATGCAGGACCCCACAAAGTTGGTGTAGATCAGTCACCGATGAGATGCTACACACCACCATCGACAGCAACAACCACAACACTGCAGTCGTCAACAATGGCGCAAGTCCACATTTTCCAAACATGTATCTCCAACTGCGCATGCACCCTTGTCCCACTATGAACTGCAACATACGGCAGGCAATGAATGCCACCTCGGTCAGCACCAACCTCAGAGTTGGCAGATGCAGCTGCTGACACATGGAGTGGAGCTGGTGCAAGCTTTGGGATACCAGTAAACAGCACCACCAACACCTACAGAATGCTCATATTCAACATCAACAATACGCCCACACACCAAATTGCTCTTCCAGGTAGGATTGCTGTGATTTGCAACATGGATGATCAACAGCTGGGGTGTGCTATACGCAGGGGAAACATGAGTCATCATCCTTGTAACAGAACAATCAGCATGTGGCATCACCTGGTGGTCCAACGCTTTCGGATGCCCCCACCCCAAATCTAGGTACCTAGGCCCCATATTTGACTCCTCCATCTCCATGTACCTACAGGTGTACGCAGTGGCCTGCAGCTGCTTCGCCAGCCTCTGCATCCTCCATGCAACCTTCACATAGATCCCCCCATTGTCGGGTGTAACATTGACCCACACAGTCATTGCCATCAGGCTGGGCTACAGAAGCACACTATATGCCAACATGGGCACGTCTGCAGTCAGCTTACTCCCGACTGCCCAGCACAACACCTACACACTGGGCCTTGTGTTCCTACTTTCATTATGGAACGTGTGCCTCCATCGCACATACATGGTTCCCACCTCCCACCACATTTGCTTATGGGTGGCATAGGGGCTAAGCATTTGAGGATGGTTTGTCTACATATCTAGCCACAGTTTCCACAGTTCTTGGTGTTGTTGTGTCTGGTATGTGGGCATGTTGATTGACATGCTGTATGTGTGATTGTAACATGTACATTCTCACAATTGTGAGTTGCATGAATGTGGAGTTGAGGCGTGTGGTGTGTTCAGTTAGTACTTACCAACAAGAACTGCATTTCCATATGTGCCATCCTGGAAGCGCTGGTTTATGATAGACTGTCGGAAGATGTAGGAATCATGCACACTCCCTGGGAACTTGGCTATGACATTGGTGAACAGTCCCCGGTGGTCCACTATTGCCTGCACATTCATGGAATGGGTGTGCTTTCTGTTGCGGTATATGTGTGCACTCTCCGCAGGGGACGCAAATAGGACATGTGTGCAGTCAATTGCGCCCAACACCTGTGGGAATCCGGCTATGGCGTAGAATCCTTGCTTGGTCTCAATCTGTTCCTGCACAGTGTTGGGAAAGTGAAGGTGCTGGGGTATCAGGCTGAGTATGCCATCCAAGACAGTTGGGAGGAAGATTGAGAAGGCTGCCTGTGAGACTCCTCCAACTCTGGCCGTTGTTGGTTGAAAGGTCCCAGAGGCCAACATATGCAGCATGGCCAGCAGCTTTGTCTGCGGAGGGATGTTGGTTCTCCGCTGTGTTTGTGGCGTCAGCCTGTGGGCTATCAGATTCAGGATGTGTTGGATGGATGTCCTTTTGAGCCTGTAGTGGGCAATGACATCCTCTGGCGTCAGGTCTGCGAGGCTGAGATGTCTGCGCAGGACCCACTGTCGTCTTTGGCGCAGCCTTGGTGGTGGTCCTTGGGGGGGGTGGCAGTGGCGGTGGTGGTTGTTGCCTTCCTGGGACTCCGAGCTGAATGATTAGCACCTCCATGGCGTCTGTGGGTCTTCAGGTGTGGGTCTGGGCTGGTCTCCCTTATATACCTCCATTTATCACCATTTTTCAATTTTTAGACCTGTTTTTTTCAGGTCTTATTTTCCTGCAGCTAAGGGGCCTTAGCGGGACTTTTTTATCGCTTCGCGAGTCCGGGACATCATTGGTAATAGTGCGATGGTGTGTTTGCGACTTTTTTCGTGAAAGTTTGAGAAGGAATGCCTATTTTGCATATCATTAGCGGAAACTATCGCTGCCATGCATGGCGATAGTAAAAACGATAGCTATCGTCGGAAAGCTGTCGCTAACTCTTGTTAGCGACATCTTGGTAATAGGGCGATAAAAAATAACGCTTTCTAACGCGACGATAACTGGCTTGATAATATGCCCCTATATCTTTTTTAAATTATCGATTTGCATGAATTCCCTTTTATGCTTTTTTGTAAATAGGTCATTGGAATATTAATTTGTGATGTTGTTTTACAAACTTTTATGGCTTTCTTCTGAAACCGAATAAAGTTTTTTTTTACTTGACTTGAATTATCCACTTTTCCTGCTGTCATTGACTGACAGCTTGTGGAGAGCTACCACCCGAACTCCTGGCCTCCCTACCCCCTGACCCCTGTGCCCCCACTCACCCCCACCCCCGATTGTACCCCCACTGTGTGTAAGAAAAGAAAAATCAAGAGATCAGAGAAAAGTCCTTGAAAATTACTGAGGGGGCTCTGCTGTACTCCTCTTGAGTGCTATTGCTCCTCCTCCAATTTTTAATTTTTTTATTTGTATTTTTAGACCCCCATGCCTAAGTAGAACTGCCGGACTCCCATCTAGCACGGGCTTGCTTTGCATCCGTCTCTGTATAGAAGAAGTGTGACCGCCCGTCATTAAGTATTTTCAGTTGGGCTGGCTCCTGCAAAAACACTTGTGTACAGACTATTTTGAAAGGGTCTATCAACTGGCGGAGCCACCACTGTCGATCCATTGTGGCCAAGCAGTGGACCGACCTTACAAATATAGACATTGAGTCCAGTTTGATAGGGGTGGAGGGACAAGCTTTAGCATATAGCGCTTGTCGAAGCAAGAAATTGCCTATAAATACCAATATTGGGCGGGGATGAGATGACTTAGCCTGGTGCCGTTGTGAGATAGAAGAAGGTAGTCGATGAGCCTGCTGGACCTGTGAGTTCATGTCCCAGTCAGCTAGGTCTGGAAATGCCTGCTGGAGTAGACTGACTATGTAGGTCCTGGGGTCTGAGCCGAAGATTGTTACGGCGCTGCCAATTTTCCATGTCCTCGACTTTTGCCTGCAAGAGCGTTATCTGAGTATCTTGGTTTTTAGCAGATCTTGCAGTGGAGGTGTTGAATTCTTCGACAGTTGCGACCCGCTGCTGCAGGTCGGAGATGTCCGAAGAGAGTGTGGTAACCTTAGCGGTGATGTCCATTACCACCTGTTTAATCTCCTGACTGTCAGCACTGGCTTGGAGATAGTATTCTTGGGCCTCCACTCTTTGGGTGGTTAGAGCCTATAATATTTTGGTTAAAGAGGGTTCCTCAGGGTCAGTGAGTCTCAAATTGCCAACTGACAGCCCTACCATAAGATCTGGTTGATCCATTAATGGTAAAGATGGAGATGGAGATGAATGGCCAGGTGAGTTAAGGTCCCTTCCAGACCTTCTGATTGGGCCAAACGAGATGTGACACTCTCATAGTCAACATGGGAGAGTATGGGTATCTCTCTTCCCTTGGGAGAATGAACCGAGGTGTCTATTCAGCCAGGGTTAGACAGTCGAGAGACAATAGCTTTAACCTCACCCTTAGATGTCACTCATCTGCGTAGAGGGCTAGTGCCGCAGCCATCCTTTGTCCGGTTCGAGGTAGGGTCTTTAGGACGCTCATGCGAGAGAGTAAGGAAAGGTTTGAAGCCTCCCTGTCCTTTCCCTCCTTTACCCCTCCTTTAGCCCCTCTGACTACTTTAAATCCTTTCCCTTTTGAGGATTTGTCCCCTGCCAGGGAGCTACCTAATATTACGTTAGACCTGGCTGCCACGGCAGGCTCGTTTTATTCCGTGTGCTGATCAGTAGGTTCCGGTTCAGCACTAGCTGGAGATTTTGGAGCATTTTGAGAGGCTACTGATACAACAGGTAGCACCCTTGGTGGTTCTGTCTCGAGTGTTGTGAGAGGTCTGATCATTCCCAAGCTTAGTGAGTTCTGTGGCTCAAGACCAGCCAAGGTGTCTGCTAGTAGGTTAGAGTCCACACCATCCAAGCCATCTATACCATCTTGCCTCGTTGAACTTGTGCTGCTTAAACATGGTTGTGGGCATGTAGATGATATGAGAGAGACACTAGATGGCAAGGGGGCACGGGTAATAGCAGATGGCAAATTGGCGCTGGCTGCCAACTCGGGCACAAAATGTGCAAAGTCTTGTACCACAGTGTGGATGGAGTGAAGGCTAGCTCCCTCAGTGTGCCCCTGGTGCTCAGAGAGCTGGATAACATCACCAATGGCTGGACAAGACGGGGGCCAGCCCTAGCACCCCAGTCCTTCTGCTCTGCTGCATTCAGTACATCGACCATCTTGGATCCCGGAGTGGAGTTCTCAAACCCACAGCTATGGAGCAGGCCACTGGCCCTCTTGGAGCACAGCAGCCGGACAATTGGCCTGCCCAATTGAGAGTCGGGGCCACCTCAGATGTGCAAGCAGAGGTAAGTGTTTTCCCTGGCTCCTCTGTAGGATCGATGGCATTGTGGCTGGCGGCAGAAGAAGTCTCACCGCCTACCGCCGCTACCGCGAGCTTGCTGGCTCGGCCGTGTCCCTTCTGTGTGGCGGGTCATTGAGGAGCTATGCTGTATCCGGATACGGCCTAACCAAGAGCAGAGGTGTGACCATGGCTGCAGCCACGGCAGACAAGTGAAGCCGCAAAACTCCACCTCGCCGATCTGCTCAGCTGCATGAGGCTGCAGACCAGAGCAGAACAGAGCCTGCACATCTATGCTCTGAGTACCAGTAGAAAAGTATTCTGTCTGCCGTGGGAGTGTTAGTAGATTATTTTCCCATCCATGCACGGGGAAGCGGGGAGTAGATGCTGAGGGCTGGAGGTCGAAGGAGCCTACGGGAGATGGTCGTGGGTGGTGCTCTTTCTAGCGGAGTCAATCCGCCATCTTCCTTCCCAAGTCCTTTATTCCATTGTGCAGTTTATAGAAAAATAACAGTGTAGTATTGTTCAAAGTTGTAATAAGGAATGTATTTAAAACTAAGAATGTTTTATATGTCTAAGCATCATGTGCAGAATAGATACATCTATGTTATTTGCATTCTGGGAGGGAGTTGTCGTACTTTTGATCACATTAGTAAACAGGAGTAATGTAGTCACAAGTAAAACATAAGAAAATGTTCCACGCCTGTATATGTATTATAAAGTAGTAATATTTGTTAGGTATGTATTAGGAAGTGTTTGTCAATTTGTTTTTTTACTTATATGAGTGGTTTGTATATGCTTAGATGGTGTGATTTTTGTTTGTGGTTGCAGATAGTTATATGTAAGGATGGACTCTTGAGTTTATTTAAAGATGTAGAGAACTCTATATTTTTGGAAAGATGGCTTGAAGGTGTATATCTGTTATGGAAACATATATGTGTTTACATGGTGATCTCTGTTCTTTATGGCTAATGAAAAATTAATGTATGTGGTGAGGGTGGTGTATTTCTTTAAACATGCTCTGTTTAAGATTAAAGAGAGTTTATAGTGCAGAATGTCTGTTGAGAGTTCTTGTGCTACCTTCATTTGGTGTGTATCTTTTCTTTGAGAAATGCTGAATATATGTTTTAAACACACAAGAAAAATTTAAGAAATGATGTAGGTATGCCGTTAAGAAAAGTTTTAATGCTTTGAAAAAGTGAAATTTGTTGTTTTCAGTTTTAGAAACTTACTGATGCATGTGCATGCTGAGTAACAGAGCAATGTATGCTTGTAGAGAGGCATGCATGCAATTATATATATAGTGTGATATCTAGACTTTTCTGACACAAAGGTCACTAGAAAAAGATAGATCCACTAAAACAGATAGTTTGATGCTGACAGAAGGAGTTAAACAATGAGTTACAGATATAGTCATAACTTTTATGTATCGAACAGCAATGGAGATACTTTACAGTCACCCAAGCATTACTCAGGTACTCATCCACTCACTCAGCCACTACTCAGGCAGTTATCGAATCATTCACGTACTATGTACACACTTATTCCATCACCCAGGTACTATACATGCACTCTTCCAATCAAGGAGGCACTATTTATGCACTCATTGAACTATGCAGGTAACACACATGCCTTTATCCAATCAGCCAGGCACTAACCATTCACATAGACAGGCACCAAAGCTGTACCTATGCAGTTATTCAAACACCCATGCACAACCCATGCACTCATCCAAACACTCGCTTATAACCCATGCACTCATTCAAATACTTAGACACAACCCATGCACTCATCCAAACACTCAGGTACTAGTCATGCACTCATCCAATTAGGCAGGAAGTACCATTGCAGTGAACCTATCACCCATCCAGTATCTATGCTCTCATTCAAATACTGAGGCAATACTCTTGCACTAATATAATCAACACAGCAGCACACTTGCTTTTATCCAATCACTCAAGCTTTAACAATGGACTTATACAATTACTCAGACATTAGTCATGCACTCATGTAATCAGCAAGGCACTACTGAATCACTCATTTAATCATCCAACCACTATCTATGCATGTATTGAATCATTGAGGCCTTTGTTATGCACTTATCTAATCATTCAGGCAATACTCACACACTCATGCAATCACCCAGATAGTAGCAATATAGTCATGCGAATACACAGGCACTAACTATGCAGATATGGAACCACCAATGCAGTTCCTACATACTCAGGGAATCATCAAGTCACTACCTATATTCTGAGGGAATCAACTCGGCACTATCTATACAATCATCCAATCATCTAAGAAGTAATGTACTCAAACGCATGTATTTACAAGTTTTAGTGCGGAATACGTAGTCTTTTAGAACCATTTAATGAATTATGTATGTAACCTGTCACACACTGTTTGCATGTATTCAGAAGAATTAGTGAACTACATGCTGTGAAACAGATTAATTCGCAGACTTTTATATGCAATGTTTCTCAAAATTTTAATCTGACACATCTAAGTAGAAAAGTACTGAAACACTAAATCTACCAGTGACAGTGGTAGAGAGGTACAGCAATAGCTCTTATGTTGTGTTTTCGGATTCACAGTATTGAGACACTGTATGTACTTGTACACCTTGGTTGATGTTTATTTTAAAATTTACTCCAAAAGGATAAAGTGGTCTTTTAGTGTGTATAAGTGAGAACTGAGTTATGGTGCAGCTGTGTTGTAGGGGAGGGTACTATAAAATTAAAAGGTAACTAATGAATTACGTTTTGTGGTTTGGTTTGGGTTTGGTACATTGAAGTAAGTGCTTGTAGTTATGTAGCTAGGTTCAGCTTTAGTTTTAAAACTGCTACATAACATAAAAAATGTTTTTGTATTATGTGTAAGCCAGTAGGTAAGTAGCTAGTACATTGGCTAGAATAAAAATTAAAATATACTTTTTTTTTTACAGAACAATATCTGCATAACTACAAACAAAATGCCTACAAAAGCTCAGAGGAAAAAGGAACAGAAGCAACTACAGTATCTATGCAGAACTGAGGCACAAAAGGGCCAAAATGAAGAAAAGGTATTGAAAAAAAAGAGCTACTGGTAAGAGGACAAAGTCATTTCTTTAACCAGGAGACGGAAGAGGTTTAAGGAAATCAGAGCCAGGATGATTCGTAGTAGAGTAGTTATAAATCTACTGAGAACTATGAAAAAATATAGAAGAAGGAGAGAGGCAGTGAAACAGAAAGAATTAGTTGAGAGAGTAGTTCATAAGGCCTTTGATTTCAAGAGGAAGCTTTTCATTTTGATTATAAATAGAAGGAAATCTCTTGACAAAATGGTGTTGTGCATGAGGAGACAAAACTGGAAAAAAAGATTAGTGAATAGAAGTAACTTTTGTACAGTTTTTTGTGGAGAATGGATACATACTTCTAGTACAAAGCCTCTTGTTAATGAATAAAGCTATCTCCAGGATAATAGATTAGTTCATGCTATTGATTACAGAGGACGATGTTATGAAATGAAGAATGGCACTCCTTTAGCAAAAGAGGTGATGGTACCTAGAAATGTAGAAGAAGTTATTGGAGAAGAAGTACAAGGAAGGCGGAGTCAGGCACCTGTATACAAATGGAATTGTAGTAGTGTTTGTAGCATTCAACAGCAATACATTGATATATTAAGGAAATTTCCACGTATCTTTCCAAGGCGAAGTTTAAAACACAAAATAAGTACTTTAAAATGATTGGATCCTTGCAAGACTAGAAAGCATACACATTTGCAGGGACACTTACTAGTTTGTTTATCAAAGAAAGTGTGCCAAAGCACCTTTCATCATTTCAGGATGTTAGCTGTACATCACTCAACAAGCAAACTTTAGTTAGGAGGCTGTGCTATGGGAAAACTCCTGTTTTATGTTTAGGAGAAATGAAAAGAGCACTTTTGCATGGTACTGCGGCAGACATAGAAAAGGTTTGTGATGAAGTTCAGTTTTGTCTCTTTGGTCCTGAGCAGGATTCTAGGGAAAATGAAGAGTTGTTAAGACGAGGAGTTGCAGAACAGAACACAGATATGACAGTTGATTGTTTTGAAGAAGAAATTATAGAATTTAACACAGTGTGGTCTGAAAAAACGGAGTATGTTTGTATGTTGTCGATGAACTCACTACAAGATTCAAACACGGACTGTTGACTTGTATTTAAAAAGTGAAAAAGAAAATAATGATAACTGTCAAAAGTTAGCTGTGTATTTATTTATAGAGGAACGCTTTGATTGTCCATATGTTATGTTATGTTATACGGAATTTATAAAGCGCACGTACACCAATTGGTTTCATGGCGCTAACGTAAGGATCAACCGCGACCAGAAAGGATTTTAATCTAATCGTAGGCCTGTGCAAATAGCCATGTTTTGAGAGCTTTTCTGAAGCCCAGCAAGTCAGTGCATGACCAGATCTCCAAAGGGAAGGAGTTCCACAGTCTTGGGGCGAGTGAGGCAAATCTACTTCCTCCCACGCATTTACGCTTAAAGGTGGGGGTGATCAAGAGTTCCAGGTTAGCTGAGCGTAAGTTGCGAGTGGGTGTATACCTTAAAATAAGGTCATCAATAAATTTAGGGCTGCACCCATGCAAGGATTTAAAAATCAGGCATCCTGTTTTAAATATGGCAAGTTATTTGAAAGTACTGTTGCAATAAATTAGAAGATAATAAAATGCCTGCTAATGTAGAAAAACTATGAAGGGCCACAAATAAAAAAATCATCAAAATTTATGATTCTTTGCTGCATTGCGAAGGGCTGTTATGGACTGCTCTCCAGCACTCACTACAACTTCACAATCCATGCAGTATAATGCCATGCGGGAAAACTCTGGAGCCAAATCTTGAAGTTGAGATTAGACCTCTGAAGGGACTCTCTGCCCCGGTATTGTTGCGACTGCTATTGAAGTTTAGGGTCCTTCAGCCTCGTTTTACTTTCTTGCTGCTTTTAGATGATTGTCATGGTATGTTTTTAGATGGTAAAGCGTGGACATAGTCCCACAAGTAGGGGTGGGCGGAATTTGCGTAGTCGCGTTACGCAAAGTTCCGCGAAACGGTAAAAAATCTCCGCGATCACGCAAAAGTTCCGCGAACACGCGGAATTGCTTGTTCCGCCCGTTCGCGATGCTTTTTTCCTGTTCGCGAACGCTGTTTGCGTGCTCGGGGGGAAATATCTCGTGAACACGCACTTTGAAAGCGCGAACAAGCAAAAAATTCTGCGAAGCCGCGGATCGCGGAATTTTTGGCAATTCCGCGTTCTCCGCGGAACGCGAAATTACCCAAATTCCGCAAGCAGAACGGAATTTACCGCCCAGGCCTACCCACAAGAACACTTTTTACTTGTACCCCTTGACAATGTCTTGTCACATATTGTGGATTGTGGAAATTTAGGTGTAAAACTGTGTAAACCAATGAAATTTCTTTGTTTGGTAGTTCTGTTCTATTCGTGAGTTCCGATATTGAAAGTTATTTTTTGAAACTGTTGTTTTTTATAAATGTGTTGTTAAAATAAAGTTAAACCATTATGTTACTAAACAGCTATACTCAAACTTTCTGTAAAAAATGTCTATATATCTGTTTTATATTTTGTCATTTGTATTCGAAACTACTGACGTCATTGCCACCTCCGGTGTTGCTGTGAAGAAGGAAAATGCATTTTTGATTTAGTTATTTCGACAAATGAATACAAAGCGGGAAGTTAAATTAGTATCTTACTAGATAGCTACAATGAAACTTTATGTAAAATATGTATATATGTGTGTTTTACACTTTGTCAAAAACACCAGGTATTCGCAGTGTGCCCTTGGCAATTGTACTCATTGAATCACACAGGCACTACCAATGCAATCATACAATCATCTAGGCACTACTCATGCACTTACATAATTACCTAGACATTAGACACTCACTCACAGACCCATACACCCACTCACACACCAAGTCACAGACCTATATAGCCACTCACACACCCACTCTCAAAATTTACAGGTTACAGTTAGGAAATAAAATTAAAAATACCTTCGAAGTTCACTGAAAAAAGCAAAGGTTACAGGGACGTTATAGTTAGGAATTAGCATTTAAAAAACCTAAAAAATTCACTGAAAACACCAAAGGTTACGGAGACGTTATAGTTAGGCTCAAGTTTCACTCGTACAAAACCAGTGAAATTCGCTGTGCTAACTATAACTCACACCTCACGTTACACTGCTTATGACCTCACATATTACATCACTCATGACATGGTCAGTGACATCACTCATAACATCACTGATGATAAATCAAATGACATCACTGTTGACACCACTGATGTATTGCACTTCACACAAGTGTTGCTCGGATAGAAATTTACCTTAAAGAAATGAAAAGACAAGAGGCGTTTGGCAAAACAAGAACAAGTTGGCTTAATTAAATGCAGCGGCCAGGAGCGTCTCGACAGAATGCGTCTGAGGAAAGTATTTCAGTGTACAAAGTTTCAGCTGACAATATCTACATTTAGGGGCCCATTATGATGGCGGGCGGAAGCACAACCGCCGTGCTGGCGGATGCAAAAACCACCAGTTACCGCCGGCACGCAGCAGTCCACACGCCCGCCCAATTACGATGCGAAAAGTAGGCCAAACACCGCCGGCAAGCCAGCAACACCGTCCGCCATCAAAGTGCGCCCGTACATGTAGCGGCGCAGCCCAACTGACACACACCGTCCGACGAAACACGTCCCGCCCGGCGCATAAATTACGATGCCGCAAACAAACGGCTCCCACGGCCAAGAGATACCGTACGACAAA
This sequence comes from Calotriton arnoldi, assembly GCA_963921515.1. NCBI lineage: Eukaryota > Metazoa > Chordata > Amphibia > Caudata > Salamandridae > Calotriton > Calotriton arnoldi. Next base: position 81,189 of record CAWUFW010022920.1, read on the forward strand.
CCGAAGCGGTAACACGGACGCCGAGCACGGACAACGAAGAAGCGGCTCCCCCGAGCATGAATCCAGCACTGCAGGCCCTCCCCATGCTCCTGCTGATGCACCACCAAGGACGCAACGTACCGCGGAGACGCAGGTAGGCACACACACAACAAGTGCACGCAAACAGCGCACACAGTGCAAGGGCGGAAAAAGCGGACAACCCCCACCAGCGCGTGTACACTACACATCCACCATCGCATCCACATATGACACACAGGCCAAATCGTAACATCGCAGAACACATGTGTACACACCACCTGGGACTAGGAACCAACCACCCCGTCACGGCCCCAAAGCGCCGATGACGCCGCCACACATGCGCACAACGCAGAGGCCAACCGCAGCGCCATGCATGCGTCGCACACAGACACAGGGACACAACCAAGCAGCACACACATCAGCCCCACCCCGAACGCACATGACACGTGACAGGCCGGCCACAGACATGTCCTCAACGCCCAATTCACGGACAACACCCAACGCCACACAACCGACGCACACATATCAGTGAAGACACGCAACAGCAGGACACACCCCAGTGTAACAAACATGGCGTAGCACACAGCGGCGGCAACACCAACTAGGAGAAGCAGGGCCCCTTCGGGAAGAGGAACGCCAGTACCACACAGAAACACCCATACCACCCTGCACATATGAACAAGACATATAAAACGGAACACCAAAGAGCCCGGGGACCGACAACAGGTGGCCCAAGAATAACATTCACACACAAGGCCCAACGCAGAGCAGAAAGGCAGCCTGCCGCCCACACAAGGGAGAGCAGACAGCACTGAATGACCTTCCATTCCAACTCCGAAACCACAGCCCTACGACAGAAGCCGGTGAATACAGCCATTGTCCAAGAATAGACCAACACAGGCATGCCGAGGAGACCGACCACAGGGCAGATAGCGCATATCACAGAAGCACACAACGGACGGGGAAGAAAGAAGAAAACACTCCCCCATGTCGGCCACATGCAAGTTAATTGGAAGGAGTCACACAGCACTGACCTTGAACTGTCTGAGAAGCATGTGGGAAGAGGGCCCGTGTCCTCCAAACAAGCCAACAGAACACAAGTCCTGTCTCCCTACGACTACACAGAGCTCACAGCAACCCCGGAGCGTGCACATTGCAGACTGCACACACAGCCGGAGCACGCCACCTCAACAAACCGCTGCGAAATGGCAACCGCAACACACCTACCCAACTACGCCGAACAGCTCAAGCTGTACAAAACCAACCTGTGCCATACATTGGGATGCGATCTCCTGTCCCTGCTGAACGTAAGTTACCGACTGACTTACCGCATCACATTGTTCAGCTGCGTCATGCCCGTCTTCTACTGTCGGAGGTGTCCCTACCAGCATCCCGTCGAGATATGCCTCTCCAACCCGGCATGTCTGAAGGCGGACCTGCTACCACTACTCCTCCCTCTGGACGCACACGACAGGGCCTGCTCTGCCTATGGGGGCATGGCGTATGTGGCCAACATCGCACCCGCACTGAAATGGGACCACTGTGCCTCCACACGACGGATCATCGATAACAGCTACATCGAATGTCACCCAGCATGCCCCATCATGGTCCTCCAAGGGACAACCTACGAACAACACCTTGACAGCCACCATCCGCTTCATTGGCTGGCAAACATGTACACCACCAATGACATGGAAGCCCTGCTGGACGGCATCGCATACCTGACAACCTGTAAATACGTCGGACCACAACGCAGGTTCCCCGAGTGACCTATGATGTCCAACCCCGCACCCATGCTTAGCTTCCGCACGGACTGGCCAGTCACCACCACAACAGCCATACCAAACGACCGGCAACTGTAACCACACCATCAACGACATCGCCATGACATCGGATATGACCGGGACATGCACACTGTTCCCCATCACATCCAGGAACACCGCATGCATCGTGGGAGGCAGTGGCATGGGCTCTGTGTATCGCACCCACATGGACGGAACTGCACGAACAACCAGGACACGACATGGATCCAGCGCCCATGGACACACACACCGCTCAGTGGACATGAATAGGTCGCCTGGAGTCTGTGGGTGCTGCACCCCTCCCACCCCCGCCCCGGGAATCCCATACCAGGACCTTTGCTTGGACGACAAGTGCATACAACAACAACACGACCCCAGTGACTGTGACATGTCCAGTAACCACCACATTGCAACAACAAGTGGCACGCCGCTGCATGCACGCAAGCACATGCCCTGATGTCATCTCACATGCACGCGTGCATGAGGAACAACCGCAGCAAACCTGTCACATGGAACTGAGATGGACTGTGCCCATGATGCCAAGCGGTCTGGTAGGCTACATGTATACCGTCTGTGTCAAAGTCCGCAGCTCCGCAGCTATACGTAAATGTACATTAGCACAGCCTTGGCCAAGCAGATGTCACTCTGAAGCCCACATCCCACATGCAACAGCCAATCACATGTAACCCCACACCCTATCCCATTTGCAATCATGCTCAGTATATCCTCAACATGTATCCCGCTGCCAGTAGTGTCCACTATACTGCATCACAGAGGACAGAAGACTCAATATAATGTTTGAAACCAAAACTGTCTCCGCTGACTCATTTCACAAGTACGAATGAGAGAGGATGAGAGTATGTGAAGTACACGGCAGTCGTGACATGACCATGTAGTCCACTGGTATTGGATGTCAACGCAAATGAGTAGCACTACTGTGGAAGACACACATGTGTCGTGTGAAGTCGTATGGACGCAGTGCTCAGGTGGGTGGGTGCGACGGGTAGATGCGCACATGCCAAGTTGGAGCACGCCGTGTTGGGAGGGGTCATGAACAGTACACCACCGCTTCCCTGGGCATTGTGAGAGGACACCTGTCGGGGGGAGTGAACACGTGTGTGCACAGCAGCCGGGCACACGTACAAAGCGGTACCAGGCGCACCTCAGCCCACCCTCTGTGGACAAGCTGGATCCTGTTGTGCGCCCGCCATGCCCCTGACAAGGCACACACAGCCCCAGTCGACCAGGTGTAACCCCAACATAGTCAATCCGCACAGGCGATACAGGGCACGGGATGGCAGTGGAGCATGGTGTGTGAGAGGTCTCCTCGCGCTCCTCCTGGTCATATCACGCAGGCAATAGAACCTCAACGTCTAGCATGGCACAAGTCAGATGGAAGTGTAGGGGACGCACCACAGCACGAGCAGCACTGACGTCACGGGAGGTGGCTCGCACCATCCCATCCATTGCCCATCATACCAACCACGCCACATGCCATTGCGACTAAGTGCAAGCGCGTGCGCCACCACCCCCGAGCCCTCCCCAGAGAGGCCAAAGAGTGAATGTGTGGGCCATCAGCCACAGACGGACGCGGCCTGGCCGCAAGGGCAGCCACAGCCACTGGGTGTCGCAGGTGGCGGATCCGGAAGGCGAAGACTGTGATGCATAGTCCATGCAGGCCGGGTCACCATTTGGGGCACCACGCAGGTGGACGGCGTCCCGCGACACATCATACCCTGAGACAGCCCACTCGTGCAACTGGACCCACACATACACTCCTTGCCCTCTCTGGTGCGAGCTTGGGGCTGCCTGTGCAAGCGCTAGCCTCGCAGGTGAGCATGCATATTGGGGGAGCGAGGGGAGGACATGAGGGCTGGGGCGAAGATGACTGTATCACTGTCAGTTAGTACAAGGGATGACCCAGATGTGGAAAGGAAGAGACGTGTCCCGTGTGTACTGCAACTAGTCGCCAATACAACTACCCCCATGTCCGGAATGTAAGCCCGCACCTAGGCTCCGCCCATCCGCCACATCGAACATACCACCAGCACGACAACCTTCCCATTCGAAACACTGACTGGGGGTGGCGACCAGTGTACAATCATGTGTAGCCTACCCACGCGTACATGTGGGCCCTCCATGATCCATGTCACCTGCGGCAAAGTCATGACATGCGCAATGAGGGAAGTGAGGAGAGCTGCCCACCCCACGCGCAGAAGGTGCATCAGCTCCACAGACCCAGCAGCGAGTCCAGCAGGGGTCACATGTGCAGGGGCAGCTGTGCCTGGTGTGAAGGCACATGCATATAGACAGCACATCGACCAATGTGTAGTCTGCCCACATCTACAGTCCATCATCATGCGGACATAGGAATTGAACACAGGGCAACACATCTTAGTGGGTGCACCCACCGTGACCAACAATGCGCAATCATCGACGTACCCGCCCTGTGCATGGC